>JAGFMF010011668.1:807107-907661 GCA_019455555.1 Galemys pyrenaicus
CCTCAGCAGTGTACTTCTGTTGATCTGCCTGTTCTGCTCCCCGCTCTCTGTGGTGAATCCTCTCACCACCACCCCCCCACCTCTGGCCTGTACCCCAGTGCTTGTATGCATAAATAAATCTTTAAAAAAAAAAAAGTACTGTTTCCCTGATACCTCAAAATATACACATTTCTCTACGTCCCTTTATTTGGCCAAAAATCTCACAGTGATTGGCTATCACTTTTTGTAATCAATAGACTGAATTCTGTGGGTCTACTGATGTCATTCTGGATGGAGCATTGTAAATAAGAAACACTTTAACTCTGCCATTTTATTGTTTACTGAAATTTCTAAGTTTACTCTCCCCATGTAGTCTCTAGGTTTCTTAAACATTCATTGGGGAGAATAAAAGTTTACACCAAGTTTTATACCTTTCTCTACTAGAAAATACTTTCTAGGCTTTTAAATGCCTAATTAATTTTCATGTATCACTAGAGTGTGCAGAATTTCCTATCATTATGAACTGGACCTCGTACAAAGACACACAGAGATTATAGATACTGTATCACCAAAAATGTAATTTAATGTCACATAAAGATTCAAACCAAAAGGTGTAAAACGTGAAGAGGGAATTAATTAACTAGAAGTAACACACAATTATCTTTTTAAGCAATTATCATTAACAGATAAAAACAAAAAGGAAGGCCTCACTGGTGGCTCAAGGGATTAAGTCACAGCATGAAGCTATCTGTAGCCACTGCAGCAATGAGTTCGATTCCCAGCCAGGGAGCTGACCCACAAGGTTCAATAAACCTCTCCTGTCTCTCCCCTGCGCCCCTCAACAGTATATTTCAGGCAACCAGCCTGTTCTGCTCCCCACTCTGTCTCTGTATACATGAATCTTTATTTATTTATTTATTTATTTATTTTTAAAGATTTATTTATTTATGCGTACAAGCACTGGGGCACAGGCCAGAGGTGTGGGGGGGTGAGAGGATTCACCACAGAGAGCGGGAGCAGAACAGGCAGATCAACGGAAGTACACTGCTGAGGGGAGCAGCGGGCACAGCAGGAGAGATCTGCTACGCCATGTGGGTCCCCTCCCTGGCCGGCAGCAGGGATCGAACTCGTGCTGTAGTGGCTGCAGTTTGCTTCATAGTGTGTTGCTTAACCCACTGCGCCACTGGGGAGGCCCTTTTTTTATTTTTTTAAAGATTTATTTATTTATGCATACAAGAGCTGGGGTACAGGTTAGAGGTGTGGGGGGTGAGAGGAGTGACCAGAGACAGAGTGGGGAGCAGAACAGGCAAATCGACTGAAATACACTGCTGCTGGGAACAGCGGGCCAGGAAGGAGAGGTCTGCTGTGCCACATGGGTTACCTCCCCCACAGGCTGCAGGGATAGAACTCAGGCTGCAGTGACTGCTGTGGCTGCGTTGTGCTTCAAAGCGTGTTGCTTAACCCACTGCGCCATGAGGGAGGCCCCCATGAATCTTAAAAAAAATCTAGTGGAGAAAGTTCAAGATGTCGATGGAACATCATTAAATGTGGGATAATTCCATGAATGGTGTGGGGAAATGACAAGGAGAAATAAAGACTGTTCAAGAAAAATGAATCCATTACCAATGAACTGAGCGATAAGAAGTTAAGAAAAATGAACATGATACTAGAGAAAAATACATCTACATACCTAAAAAAAATCAAAATGTCTGGAAATGGTTGAAATGAAGACAGATACACTTTTATTCTTGTGTCTAACTGCTCATCTAAAGCAAAAATAAAGCTTATGTACTGTGGGTTGATAGTAAAGTGTAGTATGCAGTATCAAAGGACAAAAATGTGAGAGAAGAATTTTAATAATACAGTTACAAAATTCTTATGCTATATAGGAAGTATACTATTACTTTAATGTCTATACGGTTATTTTAAAATGTGCATGGTAAATCTTAGAAATCCTAATTTAAAAAATAAAAGTAATAAATAATAAACCAAGAGTGAAGGTACAGTGGGAGCAAAATTAAACCTTAACTAAATCTACAGCTGGAGAACAAAAAATGATGTCACAGTTGTATTAAAAAACAAGGCAAAATTCCAGAAATCAAGAAAGAAATCTGTAACACTCAGGACAGAGATAAAAAGTTTGAGTGTCAAACTTCATTTTTCAAAAATCAACTTCAATACTCCTCAGAAAATACCACAAAACTTGGTAAAAGTAAAATGATACAGTGAGTTTTACCATGCAATTTCACAAAAACATACCTGTATTATTAACATAAGACAAAATAAACACCAAGGGAAAAGAATGACTAAAGAGGAAGCTAATCAATCATACTATGGTAATAAAAATCCTATTCCAAAGGATGGTTTCTAAGAATAAAGACAACAATGTATCAAAATGTATAGAAACCTATAGAAAGGGAAGGAGGATTGATGTTTGAACTGAATTGACCAGATTTCAATATTTCAAAAATATTTTAGAATATTTCCTCTCAAAAATGCCAACTACACTCTGGTAAAATCCCATTCTTATCTGATTTAAAGATATATTTCGATCACACGATGACTACCTCACCTTAGGTTCCCTTATCCAGTACCCTCCTACTCACAAATGTGCCACAGGTACAAAGGATACAGTGTGGGTGTGTTTCACTCCATTCATTACTCCTCCTGACCCTGCTAGCACAGCATGTGACTGAACTAAGTCCCCATTGAACTAATTCTGCAGAAAACATGGGACATAAAATGATCAATGTTGTGCCACAAAAATCTAATGATGAAAAATGTAAGTTGAAATGTTTATTTTGGATTCAAGAGTTAGCATATTGAAAAGCATCTAAAATGTTGATAAAAACAATTTTCTTCTCCACTCCGTTTTTGAATAGGGTGATCATCTCCCCCAAAGCACATGACCCACCAGAGTCCACATCACATGTCTATCACAAAGCAAATTGCTGATGTTTGCATAGTAGATAAATTTCGTGTGACATCTTTACCAGTTTTGACATAAACCTGGAAAGATTTGAAACATTTACTTATTCTCAATTTTCTATGGTTATAATTTTATGGTCACAGTTTTTTTTTTAAGTTTGTTAAATACTTCAATGTGATTATAAAAATTCAATTTTGTGAATAGTAGTTTGTGGGATTTTATGCCCTTTATATGGAAAACATTCCTGAAAATTAAAAATTTTAGTTAGCTAAATCATCTAAGAATGCTTCATGTTAAAACTTTTTTCTGGCACATCCTTTGGTGAATCAAGTAACTTCTTTACATTAATATATAACTTTACATTAATGCACACAGTTTAAATGTTCACACTTTTTGCATCATATAAATGCTAAAAACTTACTGTTTCCTATGAATACTTAATCCTTATAAAAATGAACTGCTGGACCTCCCTGGCTGTGCAAGGGGTTGTGTGCAGCATTGTGGGGGTTCTGCAGCCATTGCAGCATGAGTTCGATCCTCAGCCAGGGAGGTGACCCACATGGTACAGCAGACCTCTCCTGCCTCGACCCCTGCTCCCCTCAGCAGTGTATTTCAGTCCATCTGCCTGCTCTGCCCCCCACTATCACCACTACTACCACTCTGTCTCTGGTGAATCCTCTTACCTCCCCTGCGCCTCTGGCCTGTATCACAGCTCTTGTATACATAAATAAATAAAATCTTTCTTAAAAAATTGACCTGCTGTCCCCTCAAGGATGGAAGATGAAACAAACTTGCCTCTAAGAGATTTGTGTTACATCTGTAAATAGAACCAATTTAATGAGGGGGCAGTATCGGTCTGTTAAAGCTTCATTAAACATTCCTGTGTAGGTTACTAGTTCAGCTTTGTAAGAAGGAGTGTTGGACATTACAGGCGCTCAAATAACAGGCAACAAAATGTACCAGTACTGGAGTAGCAAAGCATAAGGTCCACTTCACAGGAAGAATCTATCCATTTGTTGATCACCTCTGCAAAGAAAATTCTTTTTGTTGTTGTTTAAGATTTTTTTTTATGCATACAAGAGCTGGGGTACAGGCCAGAGGCATGGGAGGTGAGAGGATTCACCAGAGACAGAGCAAGGAGCAGAACAGGAAGATCCACTAAAATATACTGCTGAGGGGAGCAGTGGGCAAGGCAGGGGAGGTCTGCCATGCCACGTGGGTCCCCTCCCTGGCCTGGGATCAAACTCACGCTGCTGTGCCTCAGATGCTTCACAGTGGCGCTCAACCCACTGTGCCACCAGGGAGGCCCTGCAAAAGAAAATCCTTGTCACTAACATGAGTCAAAAGCCAGGCATTAAATTACCGTAAAACTATCCACAATCCCACAATCTGGGATATCCACATATCCATGAGATGTTTGGCTCTAATCTTCCAATTTTACTCTTTAAGGTTCCTGAGCAAGCATCCAAGTCATTAGTCACTTCTCATCTGCCCACATATGCTACTTCTTCAACCACACAAGTAAACCTTTTAGAAGTAAACTTTGTTACGAAGTTTGTAGCTTTGCCTGCTAGGGGAATATTCCCTCTCCAATGTCTGAGTGATGCCAGGGTTCAGTTATTGCTAATACCAGCATGGTATGCAATTACTGATGTGAGAACTAGTTTCAAATTGTCCCTCTCTAAGTTCCAGTTTGCCAGTGATAATTCTAGCATATGTGAAGGAGAACAAAGTAATTATTAATAGTGAATATAATAAAACCCTTATCATCATAACAAGTTGGGGAGGAGCACAATGGAATCTATTTGGTAGACTATGTGGGTGGGCATTCTACGATAACAACTCCTGAAGGACAGGCACCTATACTTAACAAAATACAATAATGATATAAATCGGTGTTAGCCAATTTTTTTTTTTTTTAAGAAATTGCAGGTGCATAGTCATTTGGTATTTCATGGTTAGGATTTTTACAAAAGTCCTATTATACACCAGAAACTGCTTTTGAAAAGGCATTTCTCTGTTGCAAAAGAAAGGAAATTGCCGTGGAATTTGAAAATTATGTGCTAACTTAAGCATCCTTTTATATCATGGATACTAGTACCACAGGAATTCTAAGGTTCATGACCTATTGCATATCCTTCTCCTTACTCTATGCAAGCTTCTCACGCCACTATAACTCAAAAATCTTCTGTTACTCAGTCAATGGGACTAAGCACTGTTACAAAGCACTATTACCACTTATAATTGACACTATAGCCTGTAGTAAATAATAGGGATTTGCCAAGCCACAGATATCACTAATAAGACTGGCCCCTGAAACTTCATGAGGTTTATTACCTACCCTATTGAATACATTTATTATTTTCCTAGTACATCTAGAATACTTCTGGCCCAAGTATCTCTTGCTTTTCTAATTATGTAATCCTAAGTAGTTGATTCCCTTAATGGGAAATGAGACCACGTGGGATATAAATATACACGCGCATGTGTGCACACACACATACTCACACTCTCTTTCTCTCAAATAGATGGATACAACATTCCAATGCCAGAGTCTTTATTATTCTATTTCAGTAAAAATATCAAGCTCAGGACAACAATGGGGATTAGGGCTACTACTTGGATCAGTCTATAGGCATTCCCCATTATCTACTGGAATTCATCTACTACTGGGGGGAGCAAAAAGGTAACTGTAAAGTGGTATATGGGAATCACTACTCCAACATCCTTTAATTCTATAAGGGTTGGAATATCTCTTAAAATTGATGAAATACAATATTGCTTGTCTGGCAAATTTTTTTTGAAAGGATGGAAAGTTTTCCATTTGGTCCTTATTATGATCCACTCAGAATTTTATTAGATTAGTGGGAAAATATGAGGCTTCTCTCACTTTCTAAATTGGTGTCTGTATCCCTAATTCCTTACATAAAGATGCCCATTAGAAGCACTCAAAGATTGACACATGCCGAAACTCCATTTAATACCTCCATTGCTTCCTCTTTAATAAGGGAATCGTAATTTCCTGGCATATCAGCTCAGAAATCATAAGAAATACTACTTAAATCATCTTAAAACTCCACTTATTCCAATGCAATTAACATGGTAAATTGCTGTGTATTCCTTTGGAAATGGATCAGAGGAATGTTTAGCATATGTACTTGCTAGGACTTTGCAAGGTCCTTCCAGAAGGATCTTCAATCAGTGGGTTCTGTGTCAGTAAACTAACTGGCTTTGATCTGGAAACTGGGTGAAGAACTGTGATTTTTCCATTGCAGTAGCTGACATCAGTCTTCCATTTGCCAGGTTTTTATTTTTTATTTTATTTTCAGTCATAAAAGCCAAGTCAAATCCAAATTAGCAACTTATCTATCTCACCATTTGTACATCAGGGAGTGAGTCATCTGCGGCTATCTGTGAGCCAAGGCACTCTTGAAGTAATTAGGTCCACTTGCCTCAAACTGTTAGGTGCCACTACCTAACTTTTATAATTCCCTAACATTATTCCCTTCATGCTAGGAAAGCAATGCATCTCTTTCCATCTAGACTGCAGAAAGCCATTACCAAATTTCTCAAGATGCTAATGTCTCCATAGACATTCCAAGGCCTTAAGGAATCAAATCTGTACAGCCTAGTACAATGGAGGGAGTTTTGGCTTTTTAATTATATGGGTCACTTTTCAATACAGACTCCATAATTTAGTAACTGTGACATCAACCAATCTGAAATTCTTTTCTCAGCTCCAAATATGGAGATAAAAAAATATCTACCTTGCTCGATTGCCCTAAAAGTTTAAAGAAATCAAGTACATTGCCTAAGACGTATAAGCAGTCGAATTTTCTCTTATCCTTCTTTCCTTCTCTTCTTTCATAATTGAAAACTTTGAAATCTAATTTCTCATACCTATTCACACATATAATTGTATAATACCACTTACACAAATACTCTTACACACAATCCACTCAGTCTATAGGCTTTACCTAGAATTCTCAAAAAGTGAAGTCATTGATCAATGTCAATGATTCCTTCCCTTTTTTGCCTAGTTTCTTTTTTCAGATTTCCTCCTCAATTTCCACTAAGAATACCAGAAAATACACTAGGTTTATAGTGAAGTCTATGATTTTAACTAAAATTACAATTGAGATATTGAAACTTGCAGAAATGGCAAAAACATATACATTACATACAGTCTAGAAAAATCACTTTTTCTGGCTAAGAGATGGTCCACACTAAAATTCAAAAAGAAATGTATCTTTTAGGAACACTAATTACAATAGACATTTCTCCCCAGGCATTAAAATTAATTTGCACATATTTTTAAAAATCATACCGGTGGCGGGAAGTTGAACAAGGTCATCTCTGACTTCCTAGATAATTTTTGAGAGATATTGGCAATTTTTCTGTAAAAGATCAGAAAGGAAGTACCTTAATTAGGCTTTCCAGAATGGCTATATGGTCTCTGTCATGTCTATGGAGGCTCTTGGATAGTCAAGAAGGAAATGCATGGGTGTGAGCAGGTCCAGTACGAGTTTACATACACAAGTGGGCGCAAGTGGATGGGGCACCAAGAATAGAAAAATGGGCCTCCCTGGTGGCAGGGCGGGTTGAGCGCTGCACTGTGAGGCATCTATTGCACAGCAGTGCAGGTTCATTCCCTGGCCAGGGAGGGGCCCCACAGGGCGCAGCAGAACTCTCCTGCCTCGCCCTCAGCAGTGTATTTCAGTTTGTCTGCCTGTTCTGTTCCCTGCTTTGTCTCTGGTGAATCCTCTCACCTCCTGTGCCTCTGGTCTATACCCCAGCTCTTGTATGTATAAATAAATAAATCTTTTTTAAAAATAGGAAAATATAATGTAGACCATGGCCTAAAACTCTGAACTACCTAATTCTCTGTAGACTGTAGTCTCCAAGTTTCTTTTCAAACATAGATCAAGGATGAGCAAACTGCAGTCTTCTGGGCTAATCTCCTCTGACTCCACCCCACCCACTTCTGTTTGTAAACTTTTATTGGACCTGCTCACACCCATGCATTTCCTTCCTGTCTATGGAGGTTCTTGGGTAGCCGTGACAGAGACAATCTAGCCCTTCCGGAAAGCCTACGTTACTTCCTTCCTGACCTTTTACAGAAAATATTGCCAGTCTCTGACAAAGATGATCTAGGATGTCAGAGATGACCTTGTCTAACTTCATACCACCAGTAGTTAAAGCAACATAAGGAGAATGAAGGCAGTGCTAAATGAATCTGAATTTGTAACATGAGTTTAGATTGAAGATTTCAGAATTCTTATTTTCATTTTCTTGTAAAATTTTGAATCTTTGTGAATGAAGATTCATCTAATTATTGATAAAAGTGAACCAAATACTGAATTGCCTAATGTCAACATCTATAATCACAACTTTTTTTTTTTTTAAAGATTTATTTATGTATGCATACAAGCACTGGGGTACAGGCCAGAGGTGCGGGAAGGTGAGAGAATCCACCAGACAGAGCAGGGAGCAGAACAGGCAGATGGACCGGAACACACTGCTGAGGGGAGCAGCAGGGAGACAGGAGAGGTCTGCTGCGCCATGTGGGTCCCCTCCCTGGCCGGCGGCAGGGATCGAACTCATGCTGCAGTGGCTGCGGTTTGCTTCATAGTGCGTTGCTTAACCCACTGCGCCACCAGGGAGGCCCCCTATAATCACAACTTTTATAAATGATGTCTTCCAACAAATTAAGAAGTTATCCAAACACTGCTTTGCTATAATATGAAAGCTATTAACAAATGAATGATTCTATAGGACTTCTACAACATATATAAAATCTCATACAGAATTTCCTTTTTTTATTGTAGTGACATTGGTTTACAACATTGTATGTAAGTTGAAGTGTAGGTTTATACCTCTTCAGATACATGTTACCACACTACACTCATCACCAAACCACCAATAATCATCCACGACAGTCCATTGGGCCCACTTCTCACTCTGCTCTCTGTCCCTTCATCATCCCACTCTGGTCACCTCAATTCTACAGTCAGATTTCTAGGGCTTATTCTGATTCAGTTTTGGCAATGACAGATGAGTGGATTAAGGAAATACGGTTTATATATACAACGAAATATTACTCAGCAACAACAAAAAATATGAAAAATTGTCATTTCCAACATTAAGGGTAGAACTGAAAGGGATTACACTAACTGAAATAAGTCAGAAGGCGAAAAACATATACTGGATGATCTCACCCATGTGTGGAGTATAGAGAAACAAAACAAAACAAAAGAACAATTTTCCTTTAGGATTGCCACAAACAAACAACATAACCCCACATCCCAGCTTCCATCACCGAGGTTCCATCCAACTTTCTCCACTCCCAACCACAGTTTTATAGTTTAATGTGTGACATAAGACAAGAAGGAGAAACATTTCAGAACTTCTGCAATAAAGCATGGAAGTTGACCACACATATTGTTTTGCCACACAGCACTACAGTAATTTATGACAAATGTGTATCTGATTCTCATCAATCATACCTTGAAACTTACTAGTAAGATTCCCATTTTGTTAAGGATAAAAATGCTGAAGCAGCACTCTGTCATTTTGATTTTCCCGACTATCCTTGGCTTCCTGTTGTATTTTTGTAGGGAGTGGACTCTCACTCTTTCCATTAGCATTCCCAAGAGATTGACAATCTAATGACAAGTCCCAGTTTGATTTCTAACTACTTAATTTCACTCTCATTTTCTGAAAGTACTTTTCCTAGAACACATGCTGCTGATGATTCCAAAGCAAAGTTGCTGTTGGCATTGTTTATTAGACCTTTTACTAAGGCCCTTAGTTCTTTATTCCCTTTCCTTTCTACCCACCTTCCCTTCCTTACTCACTGAAATCTAGCTTGGAATAGATAACATCTATTAAGAAAAGGAATTATTACTCAACAAGTCAAAACCTATGTTTACTGCCAACTAGAGAAAATGTGCCTGATTTTTATTTATAAACTGACCAGTGAATAGCTGATTTGTTGATAAATTTGCATGCTTGTATCCCTCACTTGTGTGGTCCAGAGCACTATGTTTTAAGGAGGAATTTTGCCCCTATAACCCAGACCTAATCCACCATGCAGTCTCAGTAAGGGCTTTGCCAAATGTCCAATCATACTGCAAAGAATCCTCCAGCACTGTTAGCTAATGTGTCCTCCCCTCCAAACCCCTACTACTTCAATCTACTGCACACACTATAATTTCTCTCATCCACCCACATCCTACCTGATACTCAGACATAACACTTTCTGACTCATCTAGTAGCTTCTCCCTACAAAGGTCTGATAGCGCTGTCTCTTCCACTGCCCAGAAACTACCTGTGCTGCTTTATAACCTCATTATTCTTTCTCCACATGTTATTCTTATCTCTCATATCCAAATTCAAAGTTCTTGAATGGCATATCATGTTATTTTTATTCTTTCCATTCTCCTATGGTTATCCACTTAATTCTTTGCTCATACCCTCTGCTCAATAAATGATAACTGATTGATTCCTGTCTATACATTTTCCCCAAGATGAACCCGTAAATGTACCCTCATCCTTTCTATTTTAGCAGGAGATGGAGGGAAGATATCCTATCACATTTTCCTGGATGTTTTCACATTGGGATCAAATAACAAATATTTTCCAATAGAGTTAAGTAATACTAAACACTACTTTGTTATCCTAATACTATATATTAGTAATATGAATTTTAAGGTTTTTGAGAATATAATGCTTTCCTTTCTCCAAGAAGATATTACCAACACATATCCTCAATTTTCTTAACTTAAAACATACCTAAAACATACACTTCTCTTTTCCATATGAATTTCATATGAAAATTATGAATGAAAGGTCAATCCTATATAAAATTTTTAAAGCATATATAAATGCCAAGACATTTATTACAATAAAGAATAAAGAAGGGCCTCCCTGGTGGCGCAGTGGATTAAGCAACACCCTATGAAGCAGACCGCAGACACTGCAGCACGAGTTTGATCCCTGCCACTGACCAGGGAGGGGACCCACATGGCGCAGCAGACCTCTCCTGCCTTGCCTGCTGCTCCCCTCAGCAGTGTGTTTCGGTCAGTCTGCTCCCCGCTCTGTCTCTGGTGAATCCTCTCACCTCCCTGGACTCTTGCCTGTACCCCAGATCTTCTATGCATAAATAAAAAAATCTTAAAAAAAAGAAAATTACAGTCCATCTAGTCATTGTGTAAGCTTTAGATACAAATATGCTAACCACAGATTAAAGATTATCCAGAAAAGGCCACAGGAAATAGTTTCTGAAAATCCAGACTTTTTTTTTTTTCTGAATTATATTTACTGAGGTAAAGTTGGTTTACATGGTTGTGTTTGCTTTAGTGGCTACAGTGTCAAACTGTTAAAATAGTATGTTTTCACACAATGCCCAGCACCAAACTTCTAATAATCCAGTTTTTAAGGAATTATAATTTTAAAAAATATTTACAAATACGTATTTTTTTCAAGTTTTTCCCTTTTTTGCCTCAAATAAGAGGTGGAATAAGTGTCTTTCAAGTATATGTAATTATGGTCTCAAACAATTACGAACTCTGTAATTCAAAGAAACACCACTGGGGGAAAAGGGGGGAGGCTGAACATAATGTCAGTATTTTATATGAGATTTATGATGACAAAAAATGGAAAAGAGAATTGTAAATTTATGTTTTAGGTAAAGATAACTGAGGCTATATGTTGGAATTATCTTGGAGAAAAGAGAGCACTATATTCTCAAAAAGACTTAAATTTGTCAACAACATTTGGTCACTAATTACAAATTACCTACAGAAGTAAGATATGGTAAAAATTTAAGCACAAAGATAAGATAATTTAACTTTTTATAGTAGTAGAATATTCAAAGCAACCTGAAGAGCCAAGAAAAAGACACTGGGTTGTAGAGCGTCATGGACACACTAATAGATATTTATTTTAAGGCTATCATGAAAAATGCTTATGGAAACAATAACTGCTTAACCACTGCGCCAGCTTCTTATTAGGCACATTACAAGAATGATCTCATTTGATCTTCAAATTTCCACCTTGGGAGGTGGAAATCATTACTCCACTCTTAAGATAAACTCTCACGAGAAGGGATTTATTCAGTTTGCACAAGATAAAACTACTAAGTGCACAAACTGAAAAACTTTATTATATCACTTATCTCTATTCTGGGCTGTTTAATGAAAAAGAAAGATATCGAACTGTATATTTATTATGTTAACTATAAATATGAACTGAAATATATTGGAAAAAAATATAGCAACATCTAAACAGGAATTCCTAAATAATAGAATATGAAATTTATTTCTTTTTTACACCTTCTGTATTCCCTAATGTAAATATTTATGTCTTTCATGAGGCAGGAACCTCAAGTGTGGAGAAATGCATATGCATCAGACACCTCGATGCACCTGACACCCCTCATGTTCATGTAATTACCAGATCCCTGCTATCCTAATTCTCTACTTTAGTTCTTTACCCTTCTTTACAGACAACCAATGTATCTAGTTGTGTATTTCATTACTTTATTTCTATTATGCAGCATATAGTAGATCCTCAACAAATAGGGACTTAGTAGATGAATGAACAAAAATGTAAATGAATAAAAGAGATTTGAATAAAGGGTAGATAATATGTGAGGTAAAACAGCAACACAAAAAGATTTATAAATACACTAAAGTCTTCAACATCAATTCTAATAATAAAAACATTAGACATGGGTATTTTGACACAACTACATCAAAATACCCTGGGAAAATGTAAAATCACTGTCTTATATTTTTAAAAGATTTCATTTACTTATTTTTAAGATTAATTTATTTATGCATACGATAGTTGGGGTACAGGCCAGAGTCACGGGAGATGAGAGGATTCACCAGAGACAGAGCAGGGAGCAGAACAGGCAGATGAACTGAAATACACTGCTGAGGGGAGCAGTGGGCAAGGCAGGAGAGGTCTGCTGCACCATGTGGGTCCCCTCCCTGGTCAGGGACCAAACTGGCACTACAGTGGCTGTGGAATCCTCATAGTGGCAGCACTCACCACTTGCATCCACCAGGGAAGCCCTCACCGTCTTATTTCCATAGCATTATATTTGACAGGTATTTCTGGTTTCATAAAAGTCCGCCTTAAATAATGGAAACATGTTCTTTCTACTTAAATGACACTGTTTTATGCAAGTTAAAAATATGTGCATTTTTAGAAACAAACATGCATTAGACTATTAACTAAAATTAGCTTTGAATATGAGGACTATTCATGCCCTAAAATTATGATTATGGAGATTTTTAACTACACTGGAATAATTTCTCTGTATCACTGAGGACAAAAAGAGTTAATATCACTTACATTGAGGATTCCCCAAGCAGTATGGGACAGAGAATAAAAGATCCACCTCACATCTTCATTTTAGTAACCAAAATATAATTTAGAGTAGAATTATAATATCTAATTTAATGAAAAAGCTAAAAGCAGAAGTGTTATTAGGATTTTCAAATGCAAACAAACAGTATTTGTCACAATTATTTTAGTTGCAAATGACAAAAACTAGATGAACAGCCAATACCCATTGTTTTCTCCAAACAGCATCCACAAATGACTCTGGCCTTTCCTGAGCACAGAAATACTCCCTATGCAGTCCCTGTCAAGGCCTGCACATACTGTGCTCTCATTCCTACAGCTGGGAAAGTAAACCACAGGTTTGATAGTCCAAAGGAAATCAAGTGGAATCACAAAAGTTAAGCTCCCAAAGGTAGAAAAGAATGTAGGTAACAGGAAAATTTCAAACATCAAGTATGCAAATTAAGTTTCAGCAGTAAGTAAGTAGGAAACCTTGAAGTTTTTCCAATTAAACAACTATAGCTGCAGGGATTAAGAACTCAGAAATCTTTAATGCAGGTAGTTTAAAACCCAAGTCAACTTGGGTTTTAATTTAACATCCAGGGAATTGATTCAAAAGATGGTGGCTCTTTACAAAGATGAGCCAAGGGTGAAAACAACATGATCCCTAGTTGGTATGCACTTTGCCTGCCAAGTGGTGTATAAAGCCTAACACATCTAAGAGTCCCCCACTGCCCAGACACTTCTTATCTCTCATCATTAATCCAGAGGTAAGCAATATGGCAAATCTGATGGAGAATGAGAAGGCACTTCCTTTTTTACAAATAAAAACCCTTAATATAATTTATTCATCTTACTAAAACTCTCTTTCCTGCTGGCTTTGAGGAAGCAAGAAGCTATTTTCTGATGTCTCCTACATTTTTAATTTTTTAAAAAGATTTTACTTATTTATGCATACAAGAGCTGGGGTACAGGCCAGAGATGTGGGGGGTGAGAGGATTCACCAGAGACAGAGTAGGGAGCAAAACAGGCAAATCGACTGAAACACACTGCTGAGGGCAGCAGCGGGTGAGGCAGAAGAGGTCTGCTGCACCATGTGTGTCCCCTCCCTGGCTGGGGATAGAACGCACTGCAGTGCGGGCTATCAAACCACCACCAGGGAGGCCCTGATCTATACTATAAATAAAGATCCAGGAGTTAGAAACTGAGGCTAGGTCTGACCAACAGTCAGAAAGAAGTGGGGGCTCTTAATGGAAGAGTGACAGGAACTGTCTTAGCAAGAACGTTAAAATACTAAGTCAATAGTCTATCATCTTTATTATGTCTTTTAGTTAGATGCAAATCAAGGTCCCCTTCGTAATCAAAAGGAGGGGATTAAACAGGGCTAGAAAATACCAGGAGGTGGTTTCACTATTATCAGTGCATTTCTAGAGCATTTGACAATTACCAAAGCTTGCAAAGTTATTAACCAATATTACCCAAGATGAACATTTACTGACGTTTTAGTAATAAATGGTTTAGAAAGATAAAAATAATAGAAATTAGGAATATATATGAGTATCCTGGCTTCTCTAAAAAGTAACTTTCATAACAAAGCATATGAATACTATTATCAGTCAAATTTTAAGAATTCCTTGATTAAAAAAGCTTTGGACAAATTTTCACTACTACAGAAATTCTGAATTTTTGTTATTAGTGTACACACATGGTGTAAAAGTTTTTGAATAAACTTTCAGACACTGAGAATACATGAAATACTACTCTTGAATCTTATCCAAGTTTCAAGTGCTAGAATAATGGTTGGTAAACTGGTAACTGCTGGCTTACAGCAGAACTGAAGAGGTTATCTGCACAGACAATTAGACACAGCTCTAAACTAGAGTGTATGTACATGTTTTATATTTAATTAATTTTGCTTGCCAAAAGGTACTCCAAAACTAAGAGAGAATTATCTAAACACATCTTAAAATAGTATTTGTGACTCTTTAAATATTTTCACAAAATTATAATTTCTGATAAATACAGAAATTATACATCTATACTATATATATATGTATGTTAGTATAAGTAATAGAAGTACATTATGTGCATAATACTATGTGGCACAGAGCTCCTATGCTATTTGAAAAAATATTCACACTCTAATCATACTCCTTACTAAAGAATTCTAAATTCATTCTTGTCTTTTACAACTGTTGTAATATATTATCATAAACAGTGGTTTAAAACAATGCAAATCTTTAATCACATTTTTTTGAAGATTTTTATTTATTTATGCATCCAAGAGCTGAGGTACAGTCCAGAGATGGGGGTGGGGCAGAATGGTGGTGAGAGCACTTGCCAGAGACAAAGCGGGGAGCAGAACAGGCAAACTGACTGCAGTACAAGCTGAGGGGAGCAACAGGCAAGGCAGGAGAGGTCTGCTGTGCCATGTGGGTCCCCTCTCTGTCCAGGGATGGAACTGGCACTGCAGTGGCTGAAGAAGCCCCACAGTGTGGTGCTCAACACCTTGTGCCACCAAGAAGGCCCTATAATTCACATTCTTGAGAACAGACCTCTATAGATCTCACCAGGTTGAAATCAAGGGGTTCACCAAAACCTCATCCCTTTCAGGAGACTCAAAGAAGAGTCTGTTTCCTGGTTTTTACCAGTTTTTCTCCCCATCTCAAGACCCTTCATTTAATCACATCTGCAAAACCCCTTTTGCCTTGTAAAGTAACATTTTCATTCTCAGGGTTGGGAATGGACATATCTGGAAGACCATTGATTCTGCCAACAACACTCTTTAATTCTTCTCTTGCATTTTCAGGCCATTTTTAACATGAGCTTTATGCTTTCTTCTTTTTAAGGAGGAGGAGGGAAGATATATAGCTGAATGCACTTCACAGGGTTCTTGGGATATATCAAGACCATCTTATTAACCAAAATAATTCTTTCTATAGCTCCTAATAAATGAGGTTTCTAACTTGAATATTTAGGGAGAAGTTATTTGGAATGAATCTGAGATAAACCAGGTCTTTGAATATTCTTTGGAGGAAGGAAACATGTTAATGAGGAGATGAGCTGGGCAAACAAAGTAAAGTTAGACAGGCAACAAGTTTGTATTTGGCAAATAATCCCAGCATCCAAAAATTACTGAGCAAAATCTTTGAGAATAAAAATTTTTAAATTTCCCAAAGAAAGACTGCCAACATGATCTCAGAGGGAAAGAAACAGAATTCTTTTTTAAAAACTCATCTTTCTTTTAAGAGCATAATCTATTACATAGACATGGAGACTGTAATGCTTGAAGTTTGAAACTAGACTTTGTTTTCTTATTGAAAGAAACAAAATGTACAGAGAACTATGATTAATTTGGTTTGTAATAACAGAACGTACCTCTACTTTATGCCAGGAGAGGTGGAAGGGCACAACCTGAAAATCTACAATAAACTAGTGATTCAAGCTAAGTCAGAAAATATAAAGACAGTACAATAGCCTGAAGATAAAAAATTGTCCCTATATTCTTAAATGACTAGCCCAAATATTGCTATTATTACTGCAATAAAACTACTGTAGGATTTCATTCTCTTACTTTTGCACCAAACAGCACTAGCACTTAATTTTTTTAGTAAACTATGATTAATTAGCACCTTAACAGTAAAAGAAATATATTAAAAAGCTTTTAAAATGACATTAAATTGTTTAGGATATGGTCTTCACTTACAAATGAATGAGAAATGCGTATAAATGAAAATTTATTTTTTCATCCACAGTATATATTAAATGTAGCTACTATGTAAAAATTAGAATTAGGGAAATGGGGCCTCCCTGGTGCAAAGCGGGTTGAGTGCTGCACTGTGAAGCATTGAGGCATACCAGTGCAATTTAGGTCCCCAGCCAAGGAGAGGACCCACATGGTGCAGCAGACCTCTCCTGCCTCACCCACTGCTCCCCTCAGCAGTGTGTTTCAGTACATCTGCCTGTTCTGCTTCCCACTCTGTTTCTGGTGAATTCTCTCACACCCTGCACCTCTGACCTGTACCCCAGTTCTTGTATGCATAAATAAATAAATCTTTAAAAAAATTAGGGAAATGTGTTATTCAAGACTGACACATTTCTAGGGACTGCAAACACATACTGAAAACTGTTCTCATCCTCCACAAACTGGCAGTTCAAGAGGAAAATCAAAAGCAGAAGGAAGGGGTGGATGAATTGCCTGTGAAATTTAGTCAGCTGCTCAAGGGTCCCAACTAGGGGTCATGTATCACCCAAAGGAACAGGGCAGTTTCTTATCATGAGATCAGCAAAAAAGGAAAGACACATGTCAGTCTTCCCAAAGCAGTACAGAACTGTTGTAAGGTACCCAGGTAGCATTCTATATGACACCAATATGCTCATACTTTCTTTTTTTCTTCATTTTTATAGTAGCTTGGTTCAATAACTATACTAAGCTCCAAAAATGGTGAAAAATATTTCTTGTGGCCAAATCTTATTCTCTGGGAGAAGAGACTATAAGCAGTCAAGTTCTAATTTCTGAGAGAACTGTATTTTAAATGTTCCTTGGAATAGAAATAGTTTAGCGCTTGTGGGGCCTCCCTGGTGGCATAGTGGGTTAAGCACCGCACTATGAAGCAAACCGCAGCCACTGCAGCAGAGTTCGATCCTTGCTGCTGGCCAGGGAGGGGACCCACATGGCACAGCAGACCTCTCCTGCTGTGCCCACTGCTCCCCTCAGCAGTGTGTTTCAGTCAGTCTGTCTGTTCTGCTCCCCACTCTGTCTGGTGAATCCTCTCACCTCCCTGGACTCTGCCTGTACCCCAGCTCTTGTGTGCATAAATGAATAAATCTTAAAAAAAAAAAAGAAATAGTTTAGCGCTTGAAATTTATGCTCATAGAAACTATGTTGTCAACTAAGTTCATTCCCCTTGCAAGTTTCAAAGGTCTATTTAAACTATACTGTTCTGGAAGCATGGTTTCAATTGCTCTATTATAATTACTGCTCTCTACCAATATTAACTTTATTTTTGGATACATATTAATCCATCTCCCCACCCTCCTTCACATAGTTTTAGAGATAAAACTCACATAAACTATTTTTACTACCTGAAAATCTTCCCAATCCTGCTAATAGACTGTCATTTCTAAGGAAGACAATCATATGAAATGACCATATCTATAATCTATGTCTATATATATGTCTGTGCTTATCTAGATATTCAGAATTTCTACTCAAAACTCTAGAAACACACATGTAGTCAAAGTCATATCCCACTCTATTTTAGTCTATTAACAATGGGAAATATACTTTCAGACTACAAACTTTTTACTGTACTATAGTTCTACAATCATGAGAAAGAAAAGACTGAATCAATCAACATGTTAAGATAATTATCAAACTGGAAGTCAGAAGATTAATCCAAAATAATATTTTGTTAGAGCTACATAGCACTTGAAAGTATTTACAGTAATTAATGGACATTAAACAATTGGATATATCTCACATAAAAATTAAAATTGCCAAGACCGATTAACATGGTGGCAAAGAGACACTAGGATTGAGTTCTATAAAAACAACTAATAGGGAGAAGTAATGGTGAGTTCCTGGGATGACCCTGACATGTTATACAAACTGGGCAATGCTGGTGATTTGCCCAGACGTAAAGAAAAATTGGAAGGGCAGGGGAAAGGAAGAGAGAAAATCATCAGAACTTTTCTACCTTCCCCCACCCCATCACATTTTCATGCTGTCAAGGAGAAAATTATAAAAAGCTTGGAGACCAGATACCCAGAGAATCCTGAGACATCTGAGCACTCTGGGCAGTGATACTTGGTTATCTGTTGTTCCTTTCTGTCTTCCCATTTCTGTTTTCTGTTTTTCTATGTTTCTTCTTTCTCCCCTTTAATATTATCATCACTATATTCTCTTCTCTTGCTCTTACATTCCCTCCTCTTCCTCTTCTATCTGGCCCTTTCATCTCTCACCTTCATTCCTTTTACATTTCTGTATCTTCCTCCTCTTTCCTTTCATGCCTTCTGTCACTCCTTATTCTCTTTCAACCCCAATATTCTTCTGAAACATGCCTAAAGGGACTTAGCAGTTCAACAGAAAAATACATCCCACCCAGGGGACTCCCTAGTGGCAGAAGGGTTAAAACTAATGCTATTAAGCTATCGCCAGCCACTGTGGGATGACTTCTATCCCCTATAGGGGGCTAACCCACAAGGTACACAATCATCCAAAGCTAGATAAAGAAATAGAATACCTAAATAGTCCAATTACAAGCAGTGAAACTAAAACAGTAATCAAAACCCTTCCCAAAAACAAAAGCCCAGGACCAGATGGTTTTACAAATGAATTCTACCAAACATTCAGAAATGAACTAGTGCCTATCCTACACAAACTCTTGCAAAAAAGGCAGGTTTGCTAATACCTAAAGCAAACATTACAATACTAAAAGGAAACAAGGAAAACACAAAAAAGAAACTACAGACAAATACACTGATGCAAAAATCCTCAATAAGATCCTCACCAACAGAATCCAACAATGTATCAAAAAGATAATCCACTATGATCAAGTGGGATTTATCCTGGGGCACAAGGATGGCTCAACATCCACAAATAGCCAAAGTTCTACTGAATAAAAAGGAGAATGGAGGTATCACACTCCCAGACTTCAAACTATGCTTCAAAGCCATAATAATTAAAACTGTATGGTACTGGAACAAAAACAGATGCACAGACCGATAGAACTGAACAGAAGTTCAGAAATAAAGACACATATTTATGGACGACTAATCTTTGACAAAGGAGCAAAGAAATGCAATGGAACAAGATAGTCTATTCAATAAATGGTATTGGTAAAAGTTGACTGCTACATGCAAAACAATCAAGCTAGACTATCTCATACCATGCAGAAAAAACAACTCAAAATGGACAAAAGATCTGGAATAAGACCTGAATCCATAAACTACGTAGAAGAAGATATAGGCAAAACACTACATGACATACAACTCAGTAACATCTTTAAAGACACATCCCCCAAAGCAAAGAAAGTGAAGGAAAAGATGAACAGCTGAGACTACATCAAACTAAAAAGCTTCTGTACAGCAAGAGAGACATTAACCAAACAAAGAGACACCCTATTAATTGGGAGAAAATTTTTGCATACAATACTACTGATAAGGGACTGATTACAAAGATCTACAAAAAGCTGATGCAACTCAACAAAAACAAAGAAAACAACCCAGTCAAAAAGTGGACAGAATAGCTAAAAAGACACTTCAACAAGGGAATGCAAATGGTCAACAGGTGTATGAAAACATGTTCAACATCACTTGTAAACAGGAAAATGCAAATTAAAACCACAATGAGATACCACCTTACATCAGTGAGAATGGGTCACATTAAAAAAAACACAAACAAACAGGAAAACAACAAGTGTTGACAAGGATGTAGAGAAAAAGGAATCCTCCTACACTGCTGGTGGGAATGCAAACTGGAAACTGATTCAATCACTATGGAAGGCTATGTGGAGAGCCTCAAACTATTAAAAATGGAGCTACCATATGACTCAGCAATTCTACTCCTAGGAACATACCCAAAGGACACAATTCAAAAGGATACCTGCACCTCTATGTTTATTGCATACTATTCACAATAGGAAAGATTGGAAACAACCCAAATGCCCAAACATAGGTAACTGGATCAAGATGTGGTGTGTATATACACAATGGAATATTACTCAACAATTAAAAAATATAAACTCATGCCATTTGCAGCAACATGGACGAAGCTGGAAGGGATTATGCTCAGTGAAGCCAGAGAGAAAAAGAGACGTATCGATGGCTTCACTTACACAGGGGGAATGTAGGAGAAACAAATAAGGGATTATGAAAAAAATAATTATTATAAACTATAATAAAATAAAATAAATATAATAACTATAAGAATAATTATAACATAATAAATTATAAGTGTAATAAATATGATAAAATTATATATTAATATAATTATATTATAAACAATTAAATAAAAATTATAATTATATATAATAATAAAAAATAATAAATAGACTTCAAAAAACAAAATGAACAGGCAACTATGTATCTGAGACATTCTGCAGCAGAGTGGGAAGGAAAAGGATCAAAACAGGAGGGAAGTGCACAAGGGACTATGGTGATGGTGCAGGGGTGAATTGGTGGTGGGAATTCACAGGGACTACACCCGAGAGAAGAAAGCATACATGGTAAATAGGGAGAATGATGTAAACTATATTATAAAATTTTAAATATTACCAAGAGAAGCCTATATTTTAAATATTCTTCAGCAGTTGAATACTCATTCAAAAATTACTGAGTGAAAGCCTTCCCCTTAAGATCTAGAACAAGACAAGGATGCCCTCTTTCATCACTGCTCTTCAATATAATACTGGAAGTCCTAGTCAGAGCAATAAGACAAGAAAAAGGCATAAAAGGAATTCAAATAGGGAAAGAAGAAGTAAAATTATCACTGTTCGCAGACGATATGATAATATACATAGAGAACCCCAAAAGCTCTACAGAAAATCTAATCAAGCTAATTGGCTGGTTTAAGCAAAGTAGCAGAATACAAAATCAGCACATAAAAATCAGTAGCCTTCCTTTATACAAACAACCAAGCTGAAGAACAAGAAATTTTTAAAAAAACCCCTTTATAATTGAAACCAAAAAAATTAAATACTTGGGAATAAATCTAACAAAAGAGGTGAAGGACCTCTACAAAGAAAATTACAAAACATTGCTAAATGAAATAGAAGAAGATAAAAAGAAATGGAAAAACATCCCTTGCTCATGGATTGGAAGAATTAACATCATCAAAATGGCCATCCTACCAAAAGCAATCTACAGATTCAATGCTATTGCATTAAAAATTTCAATGTCATTCTTCAAAGAAATAGAAAAAATATTGATGAAATTCATATGGAGACACAAAAAACCTCGAATAGCCAAAGCTTTCGTGACTGGGAAAAAAAAAAGTGGGGGGAGTGGAGGTATCACACTTCCAGACTTTAAACATTACTACAAAGTCACAATGGGGCCTCCCTGGTGGCACAGTGGGTTGAGCAATGAATGCACTGTGAGGCAAACTGCAGCCACTGCTGCACAAATTTGATCCCTGCTGCCGGCCAGGAAGGGGACCCACATGGCAAGGTAGACCTCTCCTGCCTTGCCCGCTGCTCCCCTCAGCAGTGTGTTTCAGTCAGTCTGCCTGTTCTGTCCTGGCTCTATCTCTGGTGGATCCTCTCAACTCCCCTGTGCCTCTGGCCTATACCCCAGCTCTTATATGTATAAATAAATAAAATCTAAAAAACAACGACAACAAAAAAGCCACAATAACAAAAACTGCATGGTATTGGAACAAAAACAGACACATAGACCAATGGAATAGAAGTCCAGAAATAAATTCACAAGCTTATGAACAATCAATCTTTGACAAAGGAGCGAAGAATATCTAATGGAATAAAGACAGCTTGTTCAATAATAGTTGCTGGGCAAACTGGACTGCTTCATGCAAAAGAATGAAACTAGAATACTGCCTTTCACCATGCACAAAAATCAACTCAAAATGGATTAAGGAATTAGACATAAGACCTGAAACCATAAAATTACTAGAAGAAAAAGTAGGCAAAACGCCTACATGACATACACATCAATAATATCTTTAGAGACACAGCACCTAAAGCAAAGATAGTGAAGGAGAGGATAAACAGGTGGGACTACATCAAACTTAAAAGCTTCTGTTCAGCAAAGGACACATTAGCCAAAACAAAGCAACAACCCACCAACTAGGAGAAAATCTTTACACACAACATTACTGACAAGGGACTTATCACACAGATCCACAAAGAACCAACCAGACTAAACAGAAAAAAAGAAAACAACCCAGTCCAAAAATGGGCAAAAGAGCTAAAAAGGCAGTTCTCCAAAGAGGACATGCAAATGGCCAACAGGAATATGAAAAAATGCTCAACTTCTCTAGTCATCAGAGAAATGCAAATCAAAACCACTATGAGATACCACCTCACCCCAGTGAGAATGGCACATATCAAAAATAGTAGCAACAACAAATGTTGGCGGGGATGTGGAGAAAAAAGAACTCTCTTACACTGTTGGTGGGAATGCAAGCTGGTCCAATCATTATGGAAAGCAGTATGGCGGTTCCTCAACCTACTAAGAATGGAACTTCCATAGGATCCAGCAATCCCACTCCTAGGAATATACCCAAAAGACACAAAAACACTGATTCAAAAGAATGCATTCCTATGTTTATAGCAGCACTCTTTACAATAGGGAAGACCTGGAAACAACCTAAATGCCCAAAAACTGATGAGTGGATCGGGACACTGTGGTACATATACACAAGGGAATACTATGCAGCTATCAAAAAAATAAACTAGAGTCATTCATAGGACCATGGATGGAGGTGGAAGGGATTATGCTCAGCGAAATAAGTCAGAAGGCAAAAGAAAAATACTGATGGTTACTCCCTAGAAGGAATATAAGGGACCCAAATAAGGATCAAGGAAAAGAATAATAACAATCATAAGAAAAACACAACAAAAACAAAAGACAAGAACAAATTGGGACACTTGGTGGGGAAAGGGGAGGAAAAGGGTTGAGGGAAGATAAGAGCACAAAGGACTGAGGTGATGGTGCACAGGTGAAATGGTGATGCGGAATCCATGGGGATTACAATTGATGTCAAATATATATAAATGAAGAAGGAAAGAAAAAAAAATTACTGAGTGGGTGTTACAGAAAAAATTCACTGACCATGTCACCCTCAGCATTGGTATTCCTCAACCTATGGAGGCAGAGGGCCATGATTTTATATTAACAGACTCTCTGAACACATCTGATTTGTCAACCCAATACTATTTGTTCCAAATTAGGAGACAAAAGGAAGTTTCTCTCAAAGAGGCAATAGGAAAATCCAGCCTTAGAATTTTTGTCCTCCCATTGAGAGACAAAGCCAATTTCAGAAACTAGGAGTATTATACAGTAAAACAACAGATCTGCAGTAAAAATTCCCAACTTTGCTCACTTACTAAGTCTAAGGAAATGGGGAATGCTTAAGAAACTAACACGTATGGTTGTTCTAGAATTAAGAATATAGGTAATTGGAACACATTTTTCCTGGTCATCTAACTTTCTGATTTGCATAACTTGGTCTATTTATTTCCACCTATGCTTTTAAAAATAAAGCATGCAGAGGGTCTCCCTTGTGGCGCAAGGGGTTAAGCACCACACTATGAAGCATTCACAGCCACTGCAGCATGATTTCAATCCCTGGCCAGGGAGGTGGCCCACATGATGCAGCAGACCTCTCCTGCCTTGCCCTCTGCTCCCCTCAGCAGTGTATTTCAGTATATCTGTCTGTTCTGCTCCCCACTCTATCTCTGGTGAATCCTCTCACCTCCCCCACACCTCTGGCATGTACCCCAGTTCTTGTATGCATAAACAAATTTTTTAAAAAAGCATGCAGAACCCCAGAATGTGACTGGAAGTATTTTTAGGACCCCCAGGATGTCTATCTTATCAACAAAGTCAATCTACTAAGCAAAAAAAGAAAAAACATATCCAAAAGGTTTTTGATTTCTACTTTCAAATCAGATTAACATTCTAGGATTATGACTTGTACATATAGAAATTCTGAATCCTGTACTTAAATACTATAAACAATTCAATTATTTTTAAGGAAGGAAATGCCTTATCAAGAAATTACTGGTACAATAACACAGAAACAATAAAACTGTAGTTCCCAACTACAGCTGATATAATACCTTTATAAAACCTTTACCATCCAGGTGTTGGGTGGGGGCAGGATTTTAATACAAACTTCATGTTCAGACTGTTCAGAATTCCCACTTTGAACAGTCTCTTTGGAATCTTAGACTACTGCATATTAAATCTTTTAGCTCTCATGTCATTACCTTTGACAGTGGTACTTTCTATGTGTTCTCATGACTGCAAGGTATAGGTACCTCCCATGTGTATTCTCCAACCAGAGACATTTATATGACTAGGTCAACTTTGTCATCTGCTGCTGTGGGAGTCTTTCCACAGGTTCTGATTTATCTATTATATCAGTGAATGTATGCAATACGCTAGACACTTGTAGACACTGGGGCTGAAGTGGCAACCAAAAGTGAAAATTCTAACTTTCACTTAGGGAAAGCAATCTAAAGAACATGAGCTGTATCTAGGCAATCAGAGACTCCACCCAGCCTCCCATACACCCCTCAAATTGTATTTCTTTGACTTCCCAGCTCATAGAAGTTTCCCAAGTAGTATCCCTGAGAAAAAATGTGTTGTTAAAACCCATCTCAATAGTGCATGACTAAACCCAATTAAAGCCTCTACATAGGATTTTTAACATTTGGAGGGGCATGTGCAAAATACTGTATCTTTGGCCTCTCTTTATTCTCCAAGTAAAGGGCCAGTTTCAGAATATACCTGGGTTGTTACCCAAAATTGTAAGGCGTATACAGCCTACTCAGGAATGTCAAATAATAGGTAAGCTTATTATTTTTATTTGATAGCTCATTATTATAAGTCCAACAGGGGATCAAAGGATAGACAAATGGATGAAAGAGAGTACTGGCATTACTTAATATGTAATTTACAATATGTACTAACAATAAGAGGAAAAATCATGTTATCATCTCTCAATTGATGCACAAAATCTGAGAAATCTAATATTTATTGTTTAAATCTCCAAATTGTTTCAATCTCAGCAAATTACAACTAGAACTTTTACAAAATGATAAAGCATACTATAAAGCTAGTTTAGATTTAATTGTAATTAATGGTGAAAAGACTGAGTGCATTCTTATAAGTAGAAAAGCTCCCAATTGCCAAACCTGGAGCAGTTGGAGCAATAAATTATGTAACATGGTAATGGATAAGTCAAAGTATAAAGTATTATAAAGTATAAAATACACATCAATCCATACTAATATCAATAGCACATTATTATATAAATGGGGACAAGAAACAAATCTCTACAGAAGTTGATTTCCAACTAATTTATACACTTTCCTCTTTAAAAGATGGTGTATCGCTCCCACACTTAAGTGTGGATGAACTTAGTCACTTGCTTTTAGAGTACAGTATAGTTTGCGTGTATCTAGAGGGAGGAGTGTTCCTTCTTTCCAGTGCAGAGATTGAAAAACTACCTTAGCCAGCTGATCAACATTAAACATCACTAGCAAAAAGTCATGTTAATAGCGATGTCCCTTTGATAGGCTACATTTCACCTCTTCAGTTATATTCTGAAAGGTGCTTAACCTTAGTCTAACCACGAGAAACCCATTTGACAAATCAAATGTCTTACACTGTGAACCATACCATAGTGGTTACCAGAATGCGTGTATTTGACAAAACTGGTGATTTTTCTTATCTATGTCAGAAATTATCTTAATAACGCTATTTTGGATAACCGTTTTATTGTCTTTAAAGCCCTTAGCATTTAGGTAGGTCCACAGCCCTACCTAAAAAGACAATACTCATACAAAGTTGTAAGCATGCTGACAAAACAAAGTGTAGCATGTTATTCCTATATTAAGGGTAACTGCCTAATAGGGTTGTGGGATAGTATCTCAGATAAGACTTTTCATTATTATTATTATTTAAAAGCAGAGAACTCCAGTGCCTTCAGAAGTCTGTGTGGCTCTCCTTTACAGAACACCTAACTGTTTTTGGAAAACCAAATGTGTGGACAGAGCATCTCTATATTATATACACATAAAATAAGATCATTTCTAAACTAAAGAAAAATAACCTTATACTGGTATATGCTTGTAAAATTGTGTGTTTGTGTTAGGTTTGCTTAATTGTTTTTTTTTCCCTCCACGAATGAAAGTATACTATATATATATAACATATATCCCCCTTGATCTTATATATATATATATATATATATATATATATATATAACACCTAGGTACTACCAAGAACCTGGTCTTTTTGCTGAAAGTGTATTTTGAAAATATTTCTTTATTAGCATATAAACATCTGCCTCATTTTTAAATTAGATAATATACTGATTATCCCACCCAACATTTATTCAACTAGTTGTTAATACTAAAACTGCTTTTGTTACTTGATGAAAAAATCAATGCAAGGATGTATATGACATTATATGATAACCTTGCAGATACTGATGCTGATGTCTAATTTTTTTTTTAAAGACTTCTTTGTGCATACAAGAGCTGGGGTACAAGTCAGAGGTGTGGGAGGTGAGAGGATTCACCAGAGAAAGAGTGGGGGAACAGAACAGGCAGACTGAAATACACTGCTGAGGGGAGCAGTGGGCCTGGCAGGAAACGTCTGCTGCATTATGTGGGTCACCTCCCTGGCTGAGAATTGAACTCGTGCTGCAGTGGTTGCGGATGCTTCACAGTGCCTTGCTTAACCCATTGTGCCACCAGGGAGGCCCCTAATTTTTTAAGAAAATATTTATTTATGCATATAAAAACTGGGGTACAGGCCAGAAGTGTGGGAAGTAAGAGGAATCACCAGAGACAGACTGGGGAACAGAGCAGTCAGATTGACAGAAATACACTGCTGAGGGGAGTAGCAGGGGAGGCAGGGGAAGTCTGCTGAGCCATGTGGGTCCCCTCCCTGGCTGGGGATCGAATTTGCGCTGCTGTGCAGCGTGTGCTTCATAGTACTGTGCTCAAACCGCTGAGCCACCAGGGAGGCTCCCCTCAGAGAAGTCTTTCCAGAGTCTCTGAAAGGGATTTTACTTTACTGTTCCATCTTTTTTCCATATTTTATGGGTGGTCAACTTGATCCAGAGGGACATTCCATTCTCTTTACATGGAAAGTCTGGGGAAAAATAAGTATTCTGAAGAATATATTATGTGAGCTACCTACTATTTGTACTGTATTATACATGTCCCCGCTCAATTCTAAATTAGTTATAATGTGTTACTATCAGAATTATGATTCAATGCAAATAATGGCCTTGTTAAAGGAGGATGAGTCTTGAAGAGCTTGGGGGACCCCCTGCACAAGAAGGAAAAATTGCTCTCTCAAGTTCATGTAAACAGAGTTTGGCTTGCTATGGAGCTTTTAAGTTTATCACTGTCAAATGTTTTATCAACTCCAAGAATATTCTTTCTTGGAATAAGGTTATGTGGCTTCTCCCCACTCCTCAAACTACCTTCAGCCACCCGACAGCAGCTGGTTTCAATGAACACTTTGAATGTCAGCAGATTATTCCCAACTGAAATATCTAGCCTTGACCTTGGACCCTTCTGCCTGTTGCTTTGTGTCTTCTTATTCGTTCTTTCCCATAAGAATAAATATATTTGCTTTCTTCACATATAAAAAAACCTCATATTTTTGCCAAAGATATAACATCCCCATAGTTCCCCAGGCTCGTGTTATTGGAATAACTTTCTAATCTTTTCTCTCCCTTGATCTCATATCCAATTCATCACCAAGTGTTTCCAAACCTAAGTTCATATTACCTCATATCCGTTCTCTGGAGATGACCTTCCTTTTCTTGCCTTCACTCATTTGTGATTCCAAAACACCCTCATACATTGCTGTACCACCTCTTAAGTAACTTCTCATTGACACCTCTTTCTAAACAAGAGTCTGTACTTCCCAGTGTTTGCTATAATAAATCTAAACTTCAGCACCCAGCTTTTAGTGCCTTATGCCAACTGGTCATCTGTATACCTCAAGAAAAATCTGTTTTTGGTGTGCATACAGTACAGTAAACCAATGTCACCTAAAAAAAAAAAAACCAAAAACGAAAACTTATGTCCATGAAAATGTACGTACAAAAAATGTTAATAGCCGCTTTAAGCACAACTGCTCAAACATAGGAAAATCCAAATATCCATTAACATGAAAATGGATACTCAGCAAGAAAAGGAGAATGGACTGCTGAAACATGGAAAATCTCCCAGGTACAAAAAATAATACAGGGTATTTTCTATTTATATGTTCAATAGGCAAAAATCATCTCTGGTGAAAAACTTAGAACATTGGGTGTCTCTGAAAAGGAGAAAGGAGAGTTGGACAAGACACAAGTTCTTCCTCAGGTGACTTAAACGTAAGTCTTAATAGGAGTGTCAATTACATAGTGTAGCCGTTTGTGGAAATTCACTGAACTGTACACTTAAGATTTAAGCATCTTCAAGAATGTAAATTTTACATCAATGAAAATAAAAAGAGGGCCTCCCTGGTGGCGCAAGGAGTTAAGTTGCAGCACTATGAAGCTATCCACAACCACTGCAGCATGAGTTCAAGCACCGGCCAGGGAGATGACCCACATGGCGAAGTAGACCTCTCCAGTCTCACCCGCTGCTCCCCTCAGCAGTGTTTTCCAGTAGATTTATCTGTTTTGCTTCTCACTCTATCTCTGTGAATCCTCTCACCCTCTGCACCTCTGGCATGCACCCAAGCTCTTGTACATACAGATAAATCAATCTTTAAAAGAAAATAAAAAGAACTACAAACCAAAAAGTAAAATCTGATTTCTTTTCCCATTAGCAGTTTTTACATGATTCTCACAATAACACTGTAAGTATCATCATTTCCATTTTACAGGTAAGGAAAACAAGAAATTTCCTTTAAAAGCCTCTTTTTCTAAGTAGTAGAGTTATTGCTAATTCCAGATCATTTCAACTCCAAACCTATAATCCTATTATACGCGACTGTCTCCACACCAAATACCTGCCTCTACAGGTTTCATTTCCTCCCCCTAGAATCTTCGCCCTCTCTTCTGACTTTAATGTTAACAGGCCCCCAGCTGTGCATTTCCTTTCATGACTCAGGACACTGCACTGGATTATGCATATATCTATTTCTGTTTATTTGGGGTCCACAATTCACCTGCAAAAGTGCAACTTTGAGAATTAGGTATCTCTTATACAACCTGAATTCCCAGCACTAATTGAAGTGCCAGGTCTACAGAACATGATCAATAAATATCTGTCAAATAAATAAAGAAGAAATGCTTCATCTTTAAGAATTTCTGGGCTCTCTATCTTTGAAATCTTTCAGTATTAGTACATACAATAAATATCCAACAAACTGCTGGCTCACTGTGTTCATTAGATTTCAACTATACCAGTGCTTACAGATGTCACTTTGTTCTGTAAAAATACCCTTAGGTTATTTAAATTCTCTTAGATTTTTTGAGTTCATGAATGTTCAAAAGTTAGGCACACAATAGTTGTACATAAAAAGGCATTTAGTCTTTTAGCACTGCGTTACCTCAGACCCAACAAATTAAGTTTGTAAAAAATCACAAAGAATTGAAAATGGTGAAAATAGCTGAACATATGAAAGATGAGAAATCATTTCACATTTATGAGTATTAGCATCCTTTCAAAGTTAGCATGATGACCACATTGTTGCTAGGAAGAAGATATCTTAAAATAAATGCCTGGATATTAAGGGGGGGAAAGGTGAAATGATATTTGCATTTATATAGTATCCCACTCTCCCCATAATGATTTCACAATCATGTGCTGTTTCTACCCTTAAAATAACACAAGCCAGGATAGTTATTATCCCATTTTTACTTACAATGTTATCTACATGCTATGAGACAAAATTATTTTTACAAAGTGATGAGGCCAGTAAGTAATACAACTAGGACAAGGAGTCAGAATTTCTGACCAACACAATATTACGACAAAGTTGACTGCTGCTGTACTTGCAGCCAATAATTCATTCACAATTGCTAGTTTTGTGATCTAGGGGTATATTTGTTAATCAGTGCTACCACCTGCTGGTAAGTTTTCCAGTAAATTCACAGTAGACCAAATTCTAAAATGCAATTTTAAAAGAATAACCAATACAACTTATCATTAGAATGGCATTTATCTACTACATTCCCTGAATGGAATGTCCTTTTGGGATTACTTACATGCTTATGAACTATATTACAAAGTAACCACATTAACTAGTATAACTGTCCAAACATTTCTTTTCTCAAGAATTCATAATTGTTAATTTTGTTTTTCTAGAATGTAAATATTTGACTGAACTTTTTTTATACATGACAACAAATTTATCATGATTTATAAGTCAATGATCCCCAAATTTGTATGCATATTAAGAATTATCTAGTAAGGAAGGGAGGTTACTTTTAAAAATGTAGATTTTAGGTTAGGATGGTGAATTTTGTGTCAACTTGAGTGAGCTACTAAGGCCCAGAATAAATTTTGTTTAAGTGTGTCCATGAGATGGTTTCCAGATGATTAGCATTTGAATCAGTGACCTCAATAGATTGGCCTTCCAATTTAATAGTTCATGGATAGCCTAGGAAAGAACAAAAGGCAAGAGGAGGAGGAATTCACTCTTTCCATGCCTCATTTGTTAAACTGGGATATTTCACCTCATCTTTTTCTGCCCTGATATTGGAACTTAACACCAGCTGTTCCCCTCCTCCTAAGGACTTCAAAATTGAACTGAATTACACCTCTGACTTTCCTGGGTCTCCAGTTTGAAGATACTCTGAGACAGTATCCATCATAATGGAAGTCAACTTCTATTAGATCCCATTTCTTTATGTTATAGATGAGAAAAGACACACCACCCCACTGACTCTGTTTCTCTAAAGATCCATGACGAACAGAGATTTTGGTTAAAGGTTTTAGGAGAACAGACTGTTAAAAATGCGTTTACTGAGTTGAAATTGTCTTTCTAAATTTGATTATATCTAAAGAAGCAAATGACTATTTCTAGCAATAAAGAGAACACTGATAGTCCACGGCACTGAAGGGGAGCAAAACTATGCCACCCCAAATTATGCCTTTAGCAAATGGTTAATTTAATGCAAAGGACTATAAAGGTTGGGTGGAGTTTACTTTTGAAAAAGATATTTACTGGGCCTCCCTGGTGGCGCAGTGGGTTAAGCAACACACTATGAAGCAAACCGCAGCCACTGCAGCATGAGTTCGATCCCTGCTGCTGGCCAGGGAGGGGACCCACATGGCGTAGCAGACCTCTCCTGCTGTGCCCGCTGCTCCCCTCAGCAGTGTACTTCAGTTGATCTGCCTGTTCTGCTCCCTGCTCTCTATGGTGAATCCTCTCACCCCCCCACCCACACACCTCTGGCCTGTACCCCAGTGCTTGTATGCATAAATAAATAAATCTTTAAAAAAAAAAAAGATATTTACATATAAGTTCTCTATAAGGATACATACTGGGAACACCTAATCTCCTGTTATCTTTTTAATGGAGAATGAAAACCTTAAATTTGTAGTTCTTTGTCTACTGTGCCTTTCCTGGTAAGCTCTCTAACTGACCTTCCTTTCTCCTACCACTCTCTTCTCTTAGCACAACCATTTAAGAATGTATCTTAAGTCCTATGTGTGTGTTACTCAATTATGTATGCAGGGAGTATACTTGCTATTCAACTTCCTTTTGACTTCTATCACTCTGTCTCATGCTCCTTTATTTGCCACCCTAGAAGAATCAGCAGGATATAGTATGAATTTCTTTGCACCCTGACAGCATAACCTAGCAAAAGCAAAACATAAAATATGTGCATTAGGTATTCCTAATCAACCACTCTTTAAAAAAAAAAAAAAAAAGATTTATTTATTTATGCACACCAGACCTGGGGTACAGGCCAGAGTCGCGGGAGGTGAGAGGATTCACCAGACAGAGTGGGGAGCAGAACAGGCAGATTGACTGAAATGCACTGCTGATGGGAGCATCAGGCAAGGCAGGAGAGGTCTGCCACTACATGTGGGTTCCCTCCCTGGCCAGTGGCAGGGATCGAACTCGTGCTGCAGTGTCTGTGGTTTGCTTCATAGTGCGTTGCTTTACCCACTGTGCCACCAGGGAGGCCCCTAATCAACCACTCTTAAGATCCAAAGAGCTGTATATGCATTTCTAAATATTTGTGGGAAATGTGAATATGACTTTGGCTTATTGCTCCTGCTATTCTTGACAAAAGTGGTACAAAAAAGGAGGACTTCAGAGATTTAATTCATAGTTCAAACACAGCATAAACACCTGAGAGCTTCATTTGTGCCATACAGAAGGCCCTTATCACCAACAGCCTAAAGGCTAAAATTGCTGTAAGAGAAAGGAAAATGTCATCTTATGGCTGACTGAATTGCAATGAAAGTTTAATTCCCAGCCTTGAAAGGTATCTACTATAAAAGTGAGGGCACTGATGAAAAAGAATAGGATTCATATGATTTTTCCCCTTTAATTAGTATGTTATATCCTGATTTGAACATGTTGAACCATCCTTCCACATCTGGAATGAATCCCACTTTATCATGATGTAGGAGTCCCTTAATGTATTGTGTCAATTTGTCAGCTGTTAAAAATTTTTACATCTGTGTTCAAAAAAATTGATCTATAGTTTTCTTTTAACAATGTTCTGATCTAGCTTCAGAATCAGGGTAGTACTGTAAAGCACCTAAATTCTTACGAGTCTTTTTGTCAGCAGAAGCAGCCTCCCAAGCCCTAGTGACATCAGCTTTCCCACCTTTGAGAAGACTAAACCCGCATTGTCTGAGGAAGTTGTAATGGTCTCTGACTGTACTCAAGACGCACCCCACCATCCATCTTTGTTTCTACACCTATAACATACTAATCAGGAAAGTTATAAGGCATTCTTGCATTCTTTTTAAACTGAAATCCAACTACCATAAAGATGAGATACAGTATTTGATCCATGAAGAGATATGTTACACTCAGGAATAATTCAGGTTTTAATTCATACAGACAGAAATCTAAGGAAGATATGTGGAAAGGGATACAAGGATTGTGATATATGTGTTCAGTAAGCAGGGATTCTGTACTTACGTTGCAGCGTGAGTTAGACAGGACTTTAACGGGATGGTTGGTTGGCTGTAACATGGACCAAAGGGAAGCTCAAAGTAAGTGAACTGGAGATGCAAGACAAGCCTTAAAATTATGTAGAAAAGATAACCATAGGTTTAGGGAGATTCTTTCTTCCAACTTTCATAAAAACAAAACAAAAACCCAACACCTAAAGTCACTTTCCTGGGTTACCGTATATTGACAGAAAAAAAAGAAATCAAACTTTTCAGAAATTACTTGTTACTGACTTGAACTGAATGAATTCCAGGAGAACTAAAGTGTCACTGTAGTCAACCAGTTGGAGTAGGAGCTTATGGAGTTTTAGCTCAGGTCCTTCTCACAGTGGGTCCTAGAACCTACCCTGTTTTATTTCAGAATGCATAATTGTAAAAGACATGCTTAGCTAGCAGAATCCATACACTACTTTCCTGACCTGTGCAGTGAGGGCTAGTAAGGAAGGAAGGAAAGACCAAGACGAAGCTAATAGAATCTTCTCTCCTGCAGAATATAGTAAACCAAAAGTTATACCATATTCTTGGAGGATTTGTAGAGATTAGTGACACCATGGAGTGCTAAAAAAATGCAGGGGTGATGATTCCTACCACATCCCACTCAACTCTCCCATTTGGCAGAAGACAGACTGGATTATGAAGAATGATAGATCACTGTAAACTTAACCAGAGGGTGACTAACTGCAATCGTTGTTCCAGATATGCTTTCAATGCTTGTGTACATTAACATATTACCTGGAAAGCACTGGTTGTTTTTTTCTTTTAAACTGTCAAGGATAACTAAGTAGATATTCTTACTGAATGTGTTTGGGCATCATCCAATTTGTTAAGGGTGTGAATATGACAAAAGGGAATTAGATAAGCACTCCCATCATTTACTGCCTCCCTAGTTGAGCTGGCGTATGTCATCTTATTTAAGTCCTCAGATCAGGATTTATAACAGCAGCAGTTCTTATTCTTAGGTTTTCAGACTTGGGCTGCTCACCTCATTCCGTAACTTGCAAATGGCACATTGTGGGACTTAACACCATAATCACATCAACTAATTTCCCTATTTCTTACAATACAATTCCTTTTATCTGCAGGAACAACACACACACACATCTATATTGGTTGTTTCTCTTGAGAGCTCTGACTACAACACTGGCTTTCTCTCCTGTACCTTCTCATTCTATTATTCTGGATGTTATCAGGAAAAGAAGTTTAATGAGCATCCCAAGTAATTCTCATGATTAGGAAACCACACAGCTCTGATTTGAACAACTAGTTCATCCTGGCTCTAACCATGGTTGCCTCAGTGAATCTGATCAGGTCAAAACTCCCCCCAAAATTTGAGGAAAAAAAAAACAAAAACAAACCTATAGAAAAGTCCAGTCACTAGATATTCTGTAAAAACCTCATATATGAACGTACCCTTTCCATATAGTCTTTTGGAGAGTCCATAAAATTAATCTATGGGAGACAAATCCATATAAAATGACTGAATTTTGAGAAGTATTAGGAAAAAATCTTTTGTTTAGTCAATAATGCTGCACTTCCAATTAACTGCCACACTGTACCATGAAAGAACTGCCAAAAAAAAGAAGTTAATCTTACAAAAGAAATGGGGAAAAAATAAGTTGTCATAAGTGGATCTAGGGGGAAAAAGTGTTTTGAGTTTTAAAGATTTTATTTATTTATGCAAACAAGAGCTGGGGTACAGGCCAGAGTTGTGTGTGGGGGGTGGGGGTTGATGAGAGGATTCACCAGAGACAAAATGGGAAGCAGAACAGGCAGATTGACTGAAGTACACTGCTGAGGGGAGCAGCGGGCCAGGCAGGAGAGGTCTGCTGTGCCATGTGGGTCCCCTCCCTAGCCGGGATTGAACTCACGCTGCAGTGGCTGTGGAAGCCCCACAGTGCGGTGTTCAACCTGTTACGCCACCAGGGAGGCCCGGAAAAAAAGTTTTTGAATTAGTTGTCATTTTCCTTACACACTCATAGTCTAATGAACAGTGTGAGTGCAGAAAGATAACCAGAAGAAACTGTTAAGAGATTCCTGTGTGATTGTATTAGCTAACAGCCTCCAGACGTTGAAATTCAATGTCCTAGAATTATCAGGATGAAAATTGGATTAACTTGTAAAGCTCTGTATTTATAAATAAGCTATGATAGAAGGACCTGATGGTTAGCTTAGGATAGAGTTACCTGGGAAGAAGAGGGTGAAGACACTATGTGCATTACAGCCTCATTATTCCATCATTAACTTGTAAACCCAATGCTCACTTCTTCTGGTTCTTTTGGTGAGTAAAACCACCTGTGACTTAGTAAACTGAAGGACAAGAGCACGAACCTCTGTGAATCCTGCTGCCCATTTATCCTCTGGCTTACTAGTGCTTGGCATCATAGGGAAAGCAGGTCTTCTCACTGGTCAACAGGGACTGTCCAGGAATAGGCCACTTAAGACTGAGGTAGCAGTCTATGAGTTGACTTAGCCAGCTCATGGTTCATATTTATTGCATCACAGCCGGCTTCTACTGGTCATTCAAAAATTCTCATCTTCATTCTCTCATATGTTGCTCATTTGCAGATATTACACAACAGCCCTTTTTCTAACCAGATTTTACCTTAAGAGAGTATGGGAAATGTACATCACACAACATGTTACCTAAACATTTTTCACACTGATTAAAGGTTTCCATTCAATTGCTCTATTCACAAGTACACTACTTTAAAACATGGCTATATTCAATGAAAATATAGGTACTTAGGTGGGCCACACCAAACTCAGTCAGTTTTATTTACTGCTATCAAAATATTACAGTTTAAAAAAAATGTATCTCTTTGGGGCCTCCCTGGTGGCACAGTGGGTTATGCAATGCACTATGAAGCAAACCACAGACACTGCAGCACAAGTTCGATCCCTGCAGTGGGCTGAGGAAGTTACCCACACGGCGTGGCAGACCTCGCCTGCCTTGCCCTTGGCGGTGTATTTCTGCTGATCTCCCTGTTCTGTTCCTGGCTCTGTCTCTGGTGAATCCTCTCACCGCCCACACCTCTGGCCTGTACCCCAGTTCTTGTCTGCATAAATAAATAAATCTTTTAAAAAAAAAAAAAGAGTATCTCTACATGAACCATAAAAGAAAAATTAATGACCTGTTTTCCCCCATAGTCTTGCCAAACATATTAGAGGTATGTTAATTTAGTGATGACAGGTAGAAACTTCTAATTTTATAGTAAAAACAGCAGTCTTTTGACAGATGCTGACCTGATTTAAAATCCTTCCACAGACAGACCCTCTCCATCATGTCAAGTAGCAATAAATTCAACTATCTTTGCTTAATCTTCTGACACTTTCGCCTCTAATTTATCCCCAAGTTCTCATTTTCACTCTGTAAGTATCTTTGAATAGTCTTAGTTCTCTCCAACTCCAGTGCCATCTAATAGCCTAAATCCCTGCCATATTTGATTAGGATTACTACAGTAGTCTGCTAACAAATCTTCTTGCATCCAATCTTGCCCCTCTTTAGTTAATCCTCTATTCTGAAATCAAAGCTATCTTTTCAAAATACAAACAACTACTGATCCTATCTTATGCTTTGCTTGAAATCCCTAGCCTTACTGCCTCCATTAGGAACTTGCTGTTTGGTATGGTTCAGGGGCCTGCTCTATCAGCAATATCTAGGAAAAGCTAGCTCTATTCTAAACCACGTTCTATTTAAACAATACAGAATAGGGAGGTCTAGTCTAAGCCTGCATAGTAATAAGACCTCCATGTGATTTGCATGTTAAAGTTTACCAAACACTGGCTTAGGCTAAAATGCAAACTTCCTTCCAGGGCTCACAGGCCTTTCATGAAGTAGAGCCTCACTGACATTTCTTGCTGCTTCTATTTACAATTTCATCCACTAACCTTTAAAGACATGAGATCTCCTTCATCCAAGTTTTTAAATAAGCTTACTTTCTTTACCTGAATGCTCATCCCAAGCCACACCAACTACTTCTTGGCTGTCCTGTCCCCAATTTATTCTCTAATTACTGTCCCAAGAAACCTTGCCTAGTTAACTGCAATAGGCATTTCCACTGAGAATGGTAATGATCCTCTATTAGTTTCTGTTCATACAATTTGTTCACTGATCATATGGCCTGTATCCTCCTAAAGATAAGCACTCTAGAAGCAGAAACTATTTTAACTTGTTTTCTTTTGGAACCCTAACACACACACACACACCACCACCAACAACAAAACAAAAAACAAACCCCAGAGCACATATTAAGTGTAAATGTTTCCTCAAATGTTTCCGGGAAAAGATACCTGATAGCCTAGATAGTTTTCTTGCCCTGTCAAATACTGCAGAAAAATAATTTGGTATTTTTTAAATAACTTCCAGGAAACCTAATTCTGAAAACTTTGAGTGAATGTAGTACAGGATGTCTCAGACAGTCACTTGGGAAAAGTTAGAGAACAGGAGGCAATTCAGAAAGCAGTATCTCAAAAACATAAATCCCACACCAGGTAGACTGAAGTTGTCAGCATATGTGAAAAATTTACCTAGACAAAGAAAATGACTTGTAAAGAAGTCTGCAACTTAGATGATTAAAAGACTAAAAACAGATTCCGACTTTTCAGAATGTTATGCTTTTTGTTCAAGTTATTTCTTCTTCCTCCTCTTCTCATTCTTTTCACCTATAAATAATTTCCACTTCTTAAAGCAGAGGAAGAGTTCAAATTCCAAGTGAAGACATGTGTTTTGTTTTGTGCTTAATGCTATTAAACTGTGTGGAAAGTGAATTAAATTTACAGAGGGAACACTAGGAAATAAGTGATAAACCAAGAAATTATGCATAAAAGCATAAAGGAAGATCATGGTAGTGAAGGTAGAGGAGATATATTTGAGTGGTTATTGGGACAGGGTGGATGAAAGAATTATGAACTAAAATATAACCTCACTGGCTATTTTTTAATACTTTAATACTTGGCTATATCTAACACTTTGCTGAAGAAATTATAAAAACAAAGTATTATCTTCCTTGATAAATTCCCAACATGGAGAAAGACAAGGTCAAGTTTAAGTGTGAAGACTATGAAATCAGATGGAAAAAAAAAAGGGGGAAATTCTAGTTCAGCACCTCAGACTGTGGGAGCTGAAGATGGATTCAGCTCTTAAGGTCTAGCTAAGCAAAGAGACTATAGCAGCAGCCAAGGTAATTGAAACTATTGAAGTATAGTGGTCAAGACTGTAATCTTTGTGCTCATTCAGGAACTGAAATATTTCCAGAAAAGCCAAGTCAAATAGGTACTTGAATTGAAGAAAAAGTTCAGAAGAAAGCACACTCTCTTTACTACTCAGAGAATTCTGCCTTAGCCAACTCAAAAAAGCTCTATAAAAATTAAGCAAAAGTGACCCATGTGACACACTCTGATAGGTGTGCATGCAATCCTGGAGTACTTGGTCTTCCCAAGTGAAATTGTGGGCAGGGGATTCCATGTGAAAGAATGTAACTGCCAGCTCAGAAAGTGGCTAGCAAATTTTTCAGCTAGGTTTAAATCATTTTTATTTTGTTGTTTTTATATTGCCAAGAAAACAGCAGTTGAGATTTTTATTAACACTTCCTTAATACCTCATTTATATCATATGGACTCAGCACAGATCAAAAATAAGGACCAAGTCCTAAGGTGAGGTCTACTTTCAACCTACCCTTAACTTAAAACTAAATCTTGAGAGATCTACAAGGAACAAATACAAGTAAGAGGCACTTGAGAAATAGTCTGGATTTTCTAAGAAGTCTAAGGAAACATAAAATCAAGTCTACAGAAGTCTAAGGTAACTGATTAGTAAATTTAACTGCCTTTTAAAAGAAAATAAAAGAAATTACACAAAAACTAAAGTACTATTACCAGGGAAAAAATGAAAAATATTACAGATTTTCAGAGCACTAAAGGAAAATACATTCAGAGCTCTAAAGGAAAATATGTCCAAAACACTAAAAGAAAATACATTTAAGTCTTTTTTAAGATTTTATTTATGGGTACATGAGCTGGGGTACAGGCCAGAGGCGCGGGGAAGGGGTGTGTGTGTGTGAGTTGGATTCACCAGAGACAGAGTGGGGAACAGGATAGGCAGAATGACTGAAATACACTGCTGAGGGGAGCAGTGGGTGAGGCAGGAGAGGTCTGCTGTGCCATTTGGGTCCCCTCCCTGGCTGGGGATCAAACTTGCACTGCAGTGGCTGTGGAAGCCCCACAGTGGAGCGCTCAACAACTTGAGCCACCAGGGGGGCCCACATTCAAATCATTAAGGGAAAATACATTCTTAACGGATGAGGAATATTTGCTGAAAAACATAAAAACCAGGAAAACTACTCTGAATTGAAATGAAACAGAAATTAAATGAAATATGACAGCAGTTTCATTTCTTTCATTAGTGGAAAACTCAACAACATATGAAACAATTGATTTCAGTCACTACACAACAGAAAATACTTATGATCTCCTGGAAAAGAAAAACAAAGTGAGCATGGCATTACCAGAGTATACTCTTCAGAGGCCTTTCTGTGTTGCACCACAGAGTGTATAAACACCACAGAGCATAAAGAGCATAGAAACAGGAATGCAGGTTCAAGTAGGTAAAACAACTAGAATTTTTTGAGGGGTAGTGATGAAAAGGAAGCTACAGAAGGCAGTAAGGAGAACTCAAAATGTCTTCATCTCATATGTTTGATAGAATACTGATACACAAATGTATGAGAGGTTACTCAAGATTAGAAAACAAAGTACGAAAATCAGTATGTCTAATAGTTCACATGAATGAAAGGAAAATGTAGGATCCTCTCAGTCAGAGATTAAAAAGTCTACCTAATGAGGCATTTAGTGCATGGGTCTCAAGTGAGGATACACTATTGCAGCCTACACTAAATCTTGAAAGCAATTCTCAAAAAAAATTTTTTTAAAGATTCATTTATTTATGCATACAAGAGCTGGGGTACAGGCCAGAGTCCAGGGAGGTGAGAGGATTCATCAGAGACAGAGTGGGGAGCAGAACAGGCAAATTAACTGAAGTACACTGCTGAGGGGAGCAGCGGGCGAATCAGGAAAGGTCTGCTGCACCATGTGGCTTCCCTCCCTGGCAGGCAGCAGGGATCGAACTCGTGCTGCAGTGGCTGTGGTTTGCTTCACAGTGTGTTGCTTAACCCACTGCACCACCAGGGAGGCCCTCTCAAAAATTTTAAATTCACATGAAACTTATTTCAACATTCTTTAAATGTCAATCGTGCTTTCATCGATATCCAGCATCCAAGCAAATATAACCAATGATTATAAATACCCTCAAGAATGTAAACTAAGGGCCTCCCTGGTGGTGCAGGGGTTAGTCTAGGCAATGTTAAGCTATTGCCAGCTAATGTAGCTTGAGTTTATCCCCAGCCAGGGAGCTAACCCACATATGGCACAGTAGACCTCTCCTGTCTCACCTGCTGCTCCCTTCAACAGTGTATTTCAGTAAATCCATCTGTTCTGCTCCCCACACTGTCTCTAGTGAATCCTCGCACCTCTCCCCCAAACCTCTGGCCTGCACCCCAGTTCCTGTATGCATAAAGTTAAAACAAATTAAAAATGTAAAGGGGGCCTCCTTGGTGGAGGAGTGGGTTGAGCACTGCACTGTAAAGCATATGTTGCACAGCAGTGTGAGTTCAACCCCCGACCAGGGAGGGGACCCACATGGCGCAGCAGACCTCTCCTGTCTTGCCCGCTACTCCCCTCAGCAGTGTTTTTAGGTAGATCTGCCTGTTCTGCTCCCCGCTCTGTCTCTGGTAAATCCTCTCACCTCCCGGGACTCTGGCCTGTACTCCAGCTCTTGTACACATAAATAAATAAATCTTTACAAGAGCCTTCCTGGTGGCACAGTGGGTTAAGCAACACACTATGAAGCAAACCACGGCCACTGCAGCATGAGTTCGATCCCTGCTGCCTGCCAGGGAGGGGACCCACATGGCGCAGCAGACCTTTCCTGCCTTGCCTGCTGCTCCTCTGAGCAGTGTATATCAGCCAATCTACCTGTTCTGCTCCCTGCTCTGTCTCTGGTGAATCTGCTCACCTCCCCATACCTCTGGCCTGTACCCCAGTTCTTGTATGTATAAATAATTCTATAAATAAATATTTAAAAATATATTTTAAAAAATGTAAAGGAAAACATGGACATAATGCTTAGTGAAGAGGAACACACAACTCAAAATGTCTAGAGATGAAAATATCTGAAGTGGAAGCTGCACTACATGGTATAAAGAGCTGATTACAAGACAGTGTAGAAAATGTCAATGAACAAAAGAAATATGAGGTAAGAAGGGAAACTTCTTATTTTCAAATGACATTTGTTGACATAGAAAATGTGACTAAGAAATGTGGAAGAAAATCACTACATATTAGTTACAAGATACTGAAATACTTTTTAAAATAAAAAAAATTAGGAATAAGTTTAATGAAAGTAGTGCAAGGACTATATACAAATATATAAAACAATATTCAAGAAAGTTAAAGATCCTAGTAAACAGGGAAATATACAATGCTTATTGAGAAGACTAAGTTTTGTTAAGACGTCAGCTCTCCTCTAATTTATCTATGGATTTAATGCAGTCCCAAACAATCCCAGGAAATATATAACACGATAAATGAAACAGAATTGACAGTCCAGAAACAGATTTGCACATGAATGTGTAGTCAATTTTTTTTATATCAGTACCAAAATAATTCAAAATGAAAATGACAGGTTTTCAACAGAGCACACTGGAAACACTAGACATTCACTAAAAAAACAAAATGAAATACTTTATAATGCAGTCTCTGTAGGTATCCTCTGACTGAGGTTTATTTTGGAATATACATTCAACTGGTAATTCCTTTAGATTTTCATCAAAATTAAATTCCATTATATTCTTCATATATTATACATATGAAATAGTCATAGTAACAGTTCAGGTTTTTGAGGTTAAACAGTTAAGTTAAATTCTACTACCATTAATTTTTCTGCTCACAAAACCAGGACATTATATTATCCATGATTATGAGTCACATCTATATCTTATATTTATAATGATGAGTTGAATACAAGTCTTCTGACATATGATTATTTATCTTTAGACATATTACTTAATTCTGGTAAACTTAGAATGGTAAACAGGTATACAAGTTTACCACCCTAATAATTTTTAACTGCAAATTAGCCTTTGAATGATTCAGGCATACTTATTCCTGCTTACAGGTTAGTACTGATTTGCTAACCCAAAATAGGCAAAAACAGGTATAGAGGAATGCTCCCCTGGATTAATAATTTAAATGTCCAAATCAGCTTGAGTTGTCAGAAAGGAGGTACATTCCCTCCGAGAAGGAGGTATTGTGTCTAAAATAGTGAGTTAAGTAGAATGATCCACAAACACGCGTTGAGTCTGCAGAAGAAAATCAAGTCAGACACAAGCACTATCTATTCTCCACAGCCCAGGTTAGTAAGAGGGCTTTGAAGTAGCATTAGTACCTATGATTACATTTTTTTTTTTAAATGTTGTAACAAAACACAAGATTAAACTTTATTCAGTTTCCAAAATTTAATAACAAAACATCTGGGAGAACAATAAATCACGGTTAGATAAAGCACATAGAACATAAAGCTAGAAGCCTGCCATCTCTATAAATAACCTGATGAAATGTGGTCCTTTCCTTTCTGTTGTTAGCAAGTTCACATGTGCCTTTTTATTTTTTTTAACATTCTTTTTTAAAAAAATTTATTTTTATTTATTTATGATTACAAGAGCTGGGGGATAGGCCAGAGTCGTGGGAGGTGAAAGGATTCACCAGAGACAGATTGGGGAGCAGAAGAGGCAGAGCAACTGAAGTACACTGCTAAGGGGAGCAGCGGGCAAGGCAGGGAGAAGTCTGCTGCACCATGTGGGTCCCCTCCCTGGCCAGGGATGGAACTTGCACTGCTGTGCCGGGGATGCTTCACAGTGTGGTGCTCAACCTGCTGCGCCACCAGGGAGGCCCATGTGTGTCTTTTTAGAGTGATGAACAAGATAACATAATTTTGAGATCTTGGCCAAAAGAACATGCCCACTTTCATGATTCTGTCACTTAATGTCATGTTAAATGTATATGAGGTTATCTTATAAATTCAAATAAAAAAATCTAAGTACTTCTATTTACAATAGTCAAGCTGTGGAGACAACTTAAGGGCCCAATGACAGATGAGTAGATTAAAAAGATGTGATATATATACACATATATATATGATGGAATAATATGCAGCAATAAAAAAGATAGACTTGCTATTGACAGCAACATGTATGGAGATTATGCTAAAAGAAAAATAGATCAGAAGATAAAGATACTAGATGATTTCACTCATATGTGGAATATAAAGGGAAAAAACCCTGAAAAACTAAACCAAAACAAATTCTAGAAATTTGACAATATGGAGAACAAAGGAGGGAGGGGACCCAATAGACTTTGGTAGAAGATTAAGGGTGTTTCTATGTTTGGTATGGTGTGAGAACATACACCTGAGGTATGAATCTATACCTCTGAACAATACCGAGTATGTAAAACAATGTTTCTTAAATCAAAAAAAAAAAAATTACTTCTACCAAATTACAAAAAATTACTTCTAAGTGCTTCTGCCAAAATCATGATTTTTAATTTATCATGTTAATTACAAGAATTCTTTAAATTTTATATAGTCTTGGCTGACTAACAAAGCTGTTCATTGACATTCCTACAAAGTACAAAAAAAATTAAGATTTATCTCATCCCTTACATCTTCTGTCCTATTTAGCAAGACTTATGTAAAGCAATATATTTAGGGGGAACCAATTGTAACTCCAGAGACAATCATAAGCCCAGGAGAGAAGTCTCATTTCCATGGTTCCTAATATCTGAACCCAACACAGGGCATTAACCACAGTCATGAAGGAGAGACATGTGTAAGGAAAGCAGGGGCAAGAACTCTCACAGAATACCAGGTTACGTTATAACATTACCATCTCTTTTCCAAAAGTAGTGGTAACAGTTGAAAATTATAATACAAAAAGTTCAGAATGAACATTCCCAAAATGTACCATTTGGAACATAGATTATTTTGAGTTGAAGGTATTCAAGGGCCGAAAGACTCAAGAAGAGCTTACTTTTCTACCTCCCCCTAAACTGCCTGAGAGACTGCAAGTGGGGGTGTTGGAAGGAGCGTTTTAGGGAGCTATCACCAGAAATAGCTATAAAGAATATGAGCTAAGTTTGGTACACTGGTTGGGGGCAAAGGGAATGTGTCTTAAGGTTTGTTTGTTCAAAGTTCTGTGACCCTTTGTCTCTGCTGGGCTTAGAAACATCTGTTTATCAAATATTTGTCCTTCCCATCTTCCAGTAAATTATCATCCCCTTTGTGTTCCAGGCTTCTACCTCTTTAATCCAGGATGGCATATAAGCCTACTTTTGTCCCACCTGCCCTACTGTCTCATATCTCTGAAACCTCTGTGTATTGTCATATGTCAATTTCATTGTTAGACCTCCCAAAAGAAGCAAAGAGGGTAGGGAAGATGAATGCTAAGGGATACAAAGGGAATCAGTGTATTTTGGCTCTTCAACTAATTTTTTGAGATTAACAATCAGAACAATGACCAAGCTTTCCCATAATAGTCTTTTGGTGTCTCTTTCAGACAGAGCCCAGAGCTAGATGAAAATGATTCATTCAGATAGATAATCCAAATCCTAGAAACACATAAAGGATATTTAAAGATTGGACTCCTTTTTCAGTAAATTATGAAACTTTAGTTAATAAAAATATCGAAATATTTGTGATGTAAGTCCTTTATTTCACCCTAGATATTTCTGACATGTTTAAAGATGTAAGAAAAATGTTTCCCCTTAGAGTCACCTTTCTTCTGTCAACCAAATGAGGTAAAAACACGCCCCGCCTGATTGAGAATGCTCAGCGTGTGCATCCTGCTGTTTCATGGTTATTTAATTATGCAACGATTCATCAAGGTCTTATTTAGTCAGAATTATAAAAATGAAATCAACACGGAGGATGTTATCCCAAGGAGCAGGATTTAAAAAGTTCTATTGCTGCTTTTCTGCTTTGTTCCTCTCTAAGTCTAGCACCTGGATTTTGGTCAGGAATCACTCATCAGTGAGAATGATGAATTTTCAACATGTGTTGATGGAACATTGGAATGCACTTGGTTTACCTCTGTCCATGGGCATTCTTCTGTGTCTGCTTATGATTTTTATGACAGAGAAGGTTATTTCAAAATCTTAAGACAGTTATGAAATGCTATGGCAATGAAAATGTATGAAATCATCCTCAGATTATGTTAGGAAGAACACAATAATAATCTTGATTATGTCCTGGCTGAGGTACAAATTTCAAGCAAGTTTCCTAAAAGGACGCCTCAGATAGTTCCAGAGCCAAGTTTGAAACCCAAGAACCTTATTCTGCCACTGTTATCATCAAGATATCCATGCACATGAGAATGGTTATAGGTGGGTAAAACAGAAAGATCTGAGGGCAGGAAGCTAACAAGCTAGCCTGTTAGTAGAAGTTAAGATTAAAAAGGAGCTTCTTGGTGCTAATTCAAAAATGTGTACATATGCGTCTGTCCTTCTTCCTAAAATAATAAAGGAACACAAAAATGAGTAACTTCTGTGAGTGAAAAGAACTCTAGGTGGTTGTGGGGGAATTTGAGACTGACAATTTCTTGGAAGTCTGAAAGCACAAGGAAATCTTTGTAAAACAAATACCATGAAGGGAACCAAAACAGAGTAAATGTCAAACTCCCCAAGAGAACCCTAAAACAACCTAAGCTTAGTATATGCGGGGGGGGGGGGGGAGGGGGGGAGATCGTTNGGGGGGGGGAGATCGTTCTTTCCATTGTAAAACACATTTAAATTCTTCTAAAATGTTTAAGAGCTGCCTAGACAAGGCTATCTTACTTGTGAATGTGGCTATCCCAAAAGTCCCCATTCTAGCATTTGGGGAACTCCTTATTTTCAATAGAGTTATGTCTCTGGCTATAAAATTTGTTGGTCAACAAGATTCATTCAGAGACAAAAACTGAGACTGAGCTTGACCGATTCCAGTCATTCCAGTCAGCCTACTCATTCATTCATACACAAATGTCATCAGAAACCTATACATACTATGAACCTCCCTGGTGGCTCAAGGGTTTGAGCACCACACTGTGGGGTTTCCACAGCCACTGCAGCAAGAGTTGGATCCTAGGCTAGGGAGGGGCCCCACAGGGCGCAGCAGACCTCTCCTGCCTTGTCCACTGCTCCCCTCAGCAGTGACCTTCAGTTGATCTACCTGTTCTGCTCCCCACTCTGTCTCTGGTGAATCTTCTCACTCCCCCACCTCTGGCCTGTACCCCAGTTCTTATATGCATAAATAAGTAAAATCTTAAAAAAAAGAAACCTATACCAAACATTTTTATTCTCTAATTTAACCAACCACTAGACCATATAGAGACAACTAGTAACTAAGAAAAAGACAAACAAAAAGCAATGATCTTGACAAAATATTTACATCTGTTCATCAAACCTAGAATTCAAACAGTCCAAAGCAGAACAAGAATCAATGAACTCTACGGTTTACCTTCAAATAAAGAATGCAATGACCCTAGTCAATAAATATTGGGTTGTTGGAAAAGTCATGGCATTTTTTTCTATGCAAAAATGTGTCATGTCATGACTTTTCCAACAATCCAACAGAATTAAATGTTGAAAGGATTTGCAATGCCTCCTTTAAAAAAAAAATTTAAAAAAACTGTTTACAACTAAATCACAAGTAAATTAAAGTGAATTCTGATTTTTGAACACTAGTTTAGGAGAAAGGAAAATTCACTTTTCCCGTATGCTTAAAAATAGAATACAATCATATTTTAAACTGTGCATTGGAATATATATGACCACAGTAGTTTAAGTGTTATCTACTTCTTTCCCACATTTAGTATCAATCTACAGATAAGGTATGGAAGATAATGCAGGTAAATTTGTCTTAAAGGTAGATTAATTAGATTAATTAATTAAAGATAAGGTAGATTAACCCATGGGAATAAATGTGATAATTTATCTGTTTTTTAATTTAGGTAATTTTAATTTAGACTTAATTAAATCACCCCAGTTATAGAAGATAAGGTCACTTTTCAAAAGACTAAAGAAAAACCCAAACAATACTAATGAATGCAGGCTAATGACCTAGAAACAATGCGTAATGAAGAGGCAATGCCATCCTGAGCAAAAAGAAAGTGTGCCCACTCCTATAGGACAAATGCCCTTAAATGAGTCACTCACTTACTTTTTTCTATACCTCAGCTTTCAAATCTGTCAAACACAGATATTATTAAATTCTGTTCAGAGAGTTGTTGGAGGGATAAAATATGACCCCAGAATTATTAGACTAGTGTTACACATTATGGAAATATAAGTAAATTCTATTTACAACAGCCAAGTTAGGGAAACACCTGAAGTGCCCAATGAGTGATAAAATGGATTAGGAAGTGGTCTAACCACACAATGGACTACTTCTCAACTATAAAAGAAATGATGAACTCTTGCCACTTGTAACAACATAAATGCAACTGGAGGGGATTATGCTAAGGGAAATAAGTTAGAAAGAAAAAGACAAATAGTACATTATTTCATTCATATGTGGAATATAGATAAACAACAAAGGAACAGACATAACTAAACCAAAACAAACCCTAGAACTCTTGACCACAGAACAGACTGAGGTTGCTGGCGGGGGTAGGGAACTAAATGGGAAAGGGTTCCAACTGTCTTGGGTAGAAGACTGGGTGCTTTGATGATGGTTGTGCTGTGGTGACAGACATCTGAGGTGATGTGTACCTATACCTTTAAATTACATACAATAGGGATTCCCTGGTGGCGCTGTGGGTTAAGCAATGCACTATAAAACAAACTGCTGTCACTGCAGCAGAGTTAAATCCCTGCTGCCACTGGCCAGGGAGGGGAACCACAAAGTGCAGCAGATCTCTTCTGCTTCACCAGCTGCTCCCCTCAGCAGTGTATTTCAGTTAATCTGCCTGTTCTGTCCCCATTCTGTCTCGGTGGATCCTTTCAGCCCCCCCCCCATCTCTGGTCTGTACCCTAGTTCTTGTATCCATAAATAAATATTTTTTTAAAAATACATACAGTATTGTAAAATATGTCACTCAATAAGAAAATAAGTGAATAAAAATTAAGTTGGTATACAAATATACCATAAAAAAAGTAAATCCCCTGTCATCCCCCCCTCCACAAGGAATATAGAATTTTAAAAAAGGCAAGAAATACAAGGACTTTAGTGAAAGCATACAATTAAGAGTTGAGATAAGAATTAATAACATAGTTTTGCTCTTAATTACTTAAGGCAAATTGTTTAACCGATTTAGATTCAAGTTTTTCTTCCATAAAAGAGGGGATTATATTAGATAATGTGTTATTTCTGTATCAACCATGAAGTTTTATGGCTGAGTAATTGCAAGATAGATGAATCTGTGATTTGGTAAGTATTTTAAACTAGGATAAACGACTGTCTGGGTGTCATATGGCCTGCCAGGAAAGGACTTAAATCAGACCACTTTCCACTAAGTCATGTTGGAGTTTGATTTAGAAAGTATTAGGTTTCCACAGTCAACAAACAACTACTGAGGATCTGTTACATGTGAAGCAACATGTTGAGCTTTGAATTAAAAACCTCTAGGAAAAACTTGATGAACGTAGCTTCTCTCTGCTATTACTCTCTAATCAACAGAAACTTTCAAAATAAACAAAACCAATATATTTGATGAGTAAAAATCACAAGTACATTGACATATACCAATATTTGATGAGTTTGAAAAAAAAAAAATCTCTGGTGTTGCATTAGCTAGTGCAGCTGTTTCCTTGGTTTTTAATCCTAGCACATTTTTCCAACATATGTCCCCATTGTCCTGTGTCTCCATGATACAAGACAACAAACAATTCTTACACAATAATTTCAATCATCAGTGCAAAAACCTTTTCTTGCAAGTTGCCTCCATTTCTATGGCAAATTACAGAAAAAATGGGAATAAATTCATCTACATACACATTATTTATCACCACCAAATGTATACAAATTCATACTTGTGTTTATTTTGCTTTAATAAACACAAAGGGGGCAGTAACAGTATTAAGAGACACATTTTAGTGTCCATGATGAGGAATGGAATTTTTATGACTAATATATTAAAATATTAAGGGTGGAATATCAAAGGTCAAGAATAAAATTTCACATAGAATAGTTTTAGGGCCTCCCTGGTGGCGCAGTGGGTTAAGCAACACACTATGAAGCAAACCACAGCCACTGCAGCACGAGTTCAATCCCTGCCCCTGGCCAGGGAGGGGACCCACATGGTGTAGCAGACCTCTCCTGCTGTGCCCGCTGCTCCCCTCAGTAGTGTGCTTCCATTGATCTGCCTGTTCTGCTCCCCGCCCTGTCTGTGGTGAATCCTCTCACCCGCCCCCAACACCTCTGGCCTGTACCCCAGCTCTTCTATGCATAAATAAATAAATCTTTGAAAAAAAAAAGAATTTGAAGCATTTTTGATTTCAGAAGAAACCCCTCATCATCCCCTCACCCCTACTCCAGACACCCCCAAATATTTTCTGAACTTTTGCTAATACTTGATACCCCTCCTAAATAGCACAAAATCTTTCACGTGTAAAAGGCAAAAAAATCCCAGAAGTATCTATTCTTATTTGTAAGTCAGATTTACGAGCTAAGAAGAGCAAGCCTGAGAACACAGAGAGCTCCCACAGGGCCCGGTGCAAGAGTAGAGACCACGACTTTCCAAGTAGCACCGAGTTCGGAAGCAGAGGTAAGGACACATCTACAGGTACTTCATCATTTTGCCAAAGGTAAGCGCACAACCATGCTTGATGTATCACCATTTAAATAGAGTTAACTTATACCTAAATGAATGAATCAATATTCCCACAATAAACATTTTTTAATAAAAAAGTGGCTGTGAATAAAAAATAAAAATAAACCTTAAGTTGACTATTAAGGATTCATAGGGTTTGTATTTGTGTGTGTGTTCACGCACACATTATTTTAGGCGTCCCTAAACACTTATAATTTTTAATTTTCATCTTGATGCTGAATGCAAGGAAAATTTGTTAATCGAAAATCCAAAAATTCTCTTTTGCAGCAATACTTCCCATTCAAAGACATTTTCAGAAAACAGCATTATCAGTTCCTCAAGTATTTCTCAAGCACGTGTTTGAGAAGTCTATTGAGTCCGAAAGATTTTTTTCCCTTGAGCACTGATAGCTCAAGTTTGAGACACAAAAACTAACCTACAAAGTGAATAACTGAATATGCTGCAGGTTACCTCAGTTTTCTACTCAGTCTACTAGATTTAGAAAAGGAGAGGAGAGCAAGATGACTTTTAAGAAATGCTCAGCATATAATCATGCTGATGACTGAGAAACTCTACAGAAATGGGACATCAAAGATCTCGGTAAAGAAAAATCTCTGGAGATTAGTTTGGAGACAACTAAACATCCTAAAGCTTACTAGGATATCTACTTCAAGCCCCAATGTGTGTAAGTTCAGTGTTTTTTTTTTTTTTACGATTTATTTATTTATGCATATAAGAGCTGGGGGTACAGTCCAGAGGCGCGGGGGTGAGAGAATTCACCAGAGTGGGGAGCAGAACAGGCCAATCAACCGAAATACACTACTGAGGGGAGCAGCGGGCACAGCAGGAGAGGTCTGCTGTGCCATGTGGTCCCCTCCCCAGTCGGGGGCAGGGATCGACTGCAGTGCTGCAGTGGCTGTGGTTTGCTTCATAGTGCATTGCTTAACCCACTGCACCACCAGGGAGGGCCCAAGTTCAGTGTTTTCTAATGTAGGGTTTATCTTCTCAAAAAAAAAAAAAAAAAAAGATTTAGGTAGATTCCCGCGCCCCCCCNCCCACTGCACCACCAGGGAGGGCCCAAGTTCAGTGTTTTCTAATGTAGGGTTTATCTTCTCAAAAAAAAAAAAAAAAAAAGATTTAGGTAGATTCCCTCTCCCCCCCACCCAAGATATCCAAAGTTGGCCTTTCAATACAAGTCCCCTTGGTATGTAGAATAAGTCAGCTGAGGCCCTGTGAGCTTAGGGATAAGTTACTATAATTCAAAGAATGAAGGTTACCTAGATTTAGGAATATCTCTCCTGAAACAAATTTTTGCTGGAGACACCTATCTTAAAGCAAGGCAAACAGCTAGGTTTTGTCATATGAAGTCACCCTGTCCTCATAATGTGAAACTCTCCTCCTCTCTCCTTGAAGCCCCAAGTATCCTAGCATAGGGCATAAACCTCTCATCTTCTTATGTACTTTAGAATTTACAGTCATCTGTCCGATGTTAATTTGCTTGTTTATCCAGGCTCAGAGGAACCCAAAGGGTGGGTTTCCCTGCACCGTGACACTGATGTGCGGCCACTGCCATCAGAACCACCAACATAACTTGATAAAAATAAAGCAGTTCCACTCAGTCCCAGATCTTCCGAACCACAATTTCTTGGGCGGTAGCCCTAAAAATCTGATTATCTTGACTTGTATTTTGATTTTGTCCTTTTTATTTTTTTTAAAAATTTATTTATTATGCATACAAGAGCAAGCTGGGTTACAGGCCAGAGTCGTGGGAGGTGAGAGGATTCACCAGAGACAGAGTGGGGAGCAGAACAGGCAGATCGATTGAAATACACTGCTGAGGGGAGCAGTGGGCGAGGCAGGAGAAGTCTGCTGTGCCATGTGGGTCCCCTCCCTGGTCGGCAGCAGGGATCGAACTCATGGAACTCATGCTGTAGTGACTGCAGTTTGCTTCACAGGGTGTTGCTTAACCCACTGCACCACTAGGGAGGCCCCCTGCCTTTTTCTTACAGGTTTATCTGATCCCTTCTGTCCCTTTCCTATGGGTCCCCACTAGAAGGTGCCTTAGACATGTGGCAAGATTTTGGACCCCAGTGGTCCCACTTTGGATCAATCACTTAACCATGAGAGGATACGTAACTGTGGGTGTTTCATGGGGAAACTATTTTAACCATATTCTTTCTCTTCTCTATCGCACATTAATTGTATTAAACTTCTTTTTAATTGAAAGTTTTCTGTACTAAGAACATCTTTGTCTTTATGCAGTAGATGGCAGAATCTGTTTTGAGCAGGCAGGTCTGGGGTCCTGGGGTGCCTCTACCCTGCTCACTAACAGAATCATCCCTTTTGTCTTTGTATCATCAGACTCTGACAAGTAGGTAACATAAAAACTAATACTGGAAAAAAATGAATCTGCAGAAAGGATAATTGGACAGAGACACTTCAGGAGGAAGAATAATTAGCCCTGTCTAGTTCAGTAAAGAAAGCAATAGCACTGGTAAGCAACACAAATACCACCAATTAGGTCTGATTAGCAAAACTCTCAGCAGAGCAGTGGAGTTTTGTTGTAGTTGCCTTTTTACTCTCCCCTACACTGTAACATCCCTAGTGAGGCTTCACTGCATGCACAGTGCAGATGAGATACTAAACACAAATATTCATCAAATTCATGCATCCTCCCTGGTGGCACAGTGGGTTAAGCAACACACTAAGAAGCAAACCACAGCCACTGCAGCTTGAGTTCAATCCCTGCCCCCAGCCAGGGAGGGGACCCATGTGGGGTAGCAGACCTCTCCTGCCTTGCCCCCTCCCTGCTCCCCTCAGCAGTGTATTTCAGTCTGCCTGTTCTGCTCCCCACTCTGATTCTGGTGGATCCTCTCTCTGCCTGCATCTCTGGCCTGTACCCCAGGTCTTGAATGTAGAAATCAATCTTAAAAAAAAAAAAAACCAAATTCATGCATTCAGAAAGAACACAAGTGAGTAGTTTAAAATTCTCTCAGGAATTTGTATCTAATAGTTTTTTTTGTTAGCTGAAAATAGTAGATATGCTAATTCAAAAGCAATTTTCTGATTTATAAATTCACATTTTTATAAGTAGCAAGTCCTCATTTTTATAGTCTTGGCTCAGCTGTTCTGTATGAGACTATCAGGTATTAAGGCTTTCATTACCAAACGAACATATTCCCTCAAATCTGTGGGAGAATATGAAACACCTTAATGGGGCCTGATTATAAAGACACCAAAGCCACTGGACAGTTTGCTGGCTAAGATGTCAGTATCTTATCTAAAAAGGAAGCACAGTGAGATGAATTCTAAGATTTGTTTACTGGAAAAATCTTAAATTTTTAATTAGGCATTCACAATTATCTCATAGTATCTCACCATCTAGATTTATTACCATTGACACAAAACCTATATTCCTTCCCAAGAATAATAACAGAAAACAGAGAACAGAAAACAAAGAGAATTACATTAAAATATGCTATTAAAATAAATTCCAAAGGACTCTTGTATATATTACAATGAGAAAATCCAGTACTTCAAATGGTTTCTGGATTATCTGGCCCATTTTTATAAAAGCTGACATATCACCAGAGTTTAAACTTCACAAAGACAGAGACTGCTTTCCTATAAATGAAGACTCATGTGAAAATAAAACTTGAGCTGAGTTCTGAATCAGGGTTGAGAGCCTTATTCACATCATGTCCTCCAAGGGGCACCATAGAGCTTCTAGAGCAGTAACTAGGACCTGTGTGTACTTGGCTATGATCTTTCCATGCCTCTGAGCAGCCAGAGCATTTGATAATGTCACCCCTCCTGGACAAACATTCTTTACCCCGAAGTTCCCTAGAGATACTACTTTTTCTTTTTTTACTTCTACTATGATAGAACAATTGGAAACTACTGTAGCACATCACTGACAAATTAGCCTGTTAAACTTTAATGTTTAACCTGTTAGCCACATGAACAAAGTGAAAATTAATTTTCACATTAAGGATCTATTTGACTTAGAAGGAATAATTTTGATTTTTTATGGTAAGCCATGTCACCTGCATAGGGAAAGGTAGTTACATACACATTTTTTTAAAAGATTTATTTATTTATGCACACAAGAGCACACAATAAATAAATTTATTTATTTATGCACCCTGAGTCATGGGAGGTGAGAGGATTCACCAGAGACAGTGGGGAGAATAACAGGCAGATGGACCGAAATATACTGCTGAGGGGAGCAGTGGGCAAGGCAGGGGAGGTCTGCCATGCCACGTGGGTCCCCTCCCTTGCCGGGGATCAAAATTGTGCTGCTGTGCCATGGAACTTCACAGTGCAGCGCTCAACCCGCTGTGCCACCAGGGAGGCCCCATATACACATTTTTTATTCTATATCATTAAAAGGTACGTGTAAGTAGTTTGCTGGCTTTTTGGTGTTTTGTTTTTTTTTTCTTTTAAATAATTGTTTTAATTTGGGTGAAAGGTAAGGGGAACAAGGTCCTTGACGTGCATCACTTGAGATGAATGTCTTCTGTCAGAGACATGCCCTTTGGATAAGACTAGCAAGTTAGAAAGTTGGTGCTGTACTAAGTGCTTTACAAAGATTACATGAGATTTCCCCATTAGTAACACACAAGAATTTAGTTCCTTTTTCATGGATAAAGAAACTGTAGTTTACAAGAGTAAAGGCTAATATAATTTGATTTATTACAGGGGACACTAGGTTCCCTCGGGTAAAACTCCTGGTTGACTGAGCTTATTATGGTCTGTATTTGGAGGACAGATGACACTGATTTAGCCCTTCACCCCATCAAAATCCCTGCTTTGAGTTCCATGAATGTACAGTTAACATGGCTACATCCAAGAATCCTCATTTTCAGAAAAGGTTCCCAGATGATCTGCTGGATACACTGTAAACCAGAGTGTACTGCCTGTTTGCAAACGAAGGTGATGAACTCAAGGATGACTTTAAGAGTTATCACTGAAGAACTCATTTGTGTAAGTAAACAGAAAACATTCAGAATTTTTTAGTATATGCCTGAATAGGGACATAGTTTTGGGTGATTTTTAGTATGTCTCACCATTCTAAAAGCACTGTCTTCTGACTGAGGGTCATGTGTCACTTGATAACTTGACTTTTGCAACTCTAACCTGTATGGGAATTACCTGGGCATTTTGCAAAACTACAGGTTCTGTTTCAGTAGGGCTGGGTGGGGACTTGCCAAGGGCGAGATGGTGTTGATTTGAGAGAAACATTAAAAAGCCAAGTCTTAAAGTCCTGGTTCTCAAACTTGGCTACACATTGGAATCATCTGGGGCCTCAGAAAACCTGAGAACTTGTAAAGATTGCAATAGTAGTCCTGCTAGTAAATAATTAGAAGAGCACTACATGCAGGTGATAGGCCATAGCTACAGGCAGGCCTCAGGGCCTACAGACCAACATCCAAAACTTTCTCTAGAGTATCTGGAAGCTCTGCCACCACTGGGTCCACACTGAGAGCAACCAGGTGGAACTAAATAGGGCATGCCCCTCTACAGGGTGCAAGAACTTACCAGAGTAATTGGCCCTATGCTCCCATTTCATTTATTTGCATTCTCTGCCTCATTTGTGGGCAATCGGGTTTGAGAGCTGTGGTTATGCAATGCTTCTGCACATGGACTCCAGGCACTAGGCACAATTAGTAACATCCCGGCAGTTATCCTTAATCAAGTGATTACATAAAAATGAAAAATGAACCTCTTCAACAGAAATTGTATAGATATTATCCCAGTGTATGTACTAAGAAGCAGTCCTTCCCTGCTGACATTTAGGAATAATCAAAGCTAGAGTTAGTGTTAGAGCCCATTAAATAGAGTTCACACATTTCAACTCCAGCTCTAGGTACTGAGCCTGTGTATATGAAGAGAACCTGACAAGTCGTGAGACTTAAAGAGCAGAGCACCTAACAAATAGCCTGGCCCCTTGTAAGTGCTCAGAGTCAAGCTATTCTTTGTACCCAGGGTGCCTGTCGCCTGTGCACAGGAGTTGGGTATGCCCAGCACACACAGGGCAATTCTTTTTAGATGGCTAGACTATAAGCTACTCCAAGAGGGGCTCCCTGGTGGCACAGCGGATTGACCACTGCACTGTGAAGCATCCGCAGCACAGTAGCACCTGTTCGATGCCAAGCCAGGGAGGCGACCACATGGCTAGGTAGAACTCTCCTGCCTCGCCTGCTGCTCCCCTCAGCAGTGTATTTCGGTTGATCTGCCTGTTCTGCTCCCCACTCTGTCTCTGGTAAATCCTCTCACCTCCCGTGACTCTGGCCTGTACCCATCTGCACACATAAAAAAATCTCCTCCAAGAGACGATAAGCCTGGAGTAAAATCTGTTAAAGATCAGAAAATATTTGTAAACTAAATCAACCAATCACCTAACAAACAAATCTTATAGGAATATCAGAAAATATTTTGAAAACTAAATCAACCAACCACTAGAATCCTACCAGAATTAAAATGAAAGATCTCTAGAATTAAAAATCCCAATCCATCTGGAAGAATTGGTCACTGGGCATTCCCTAAGGGTACGTCATCTGGTGCTGACCACTCTTTAATTTTTGTTTCTCACTAGACTCAGTACCTTCAGAAACAATAGCTTTCTCTTCTCTAAATTACTTCCAGTGGGGAGGTTTTCACATGACAGGTAATCAGTAGAGCAGCATTGAAAGAACTTACTTAAACTCACTCCAGAGACCTGGGTAACTAAGATTTGCTTATTTTACATGTACTTTGTGTTAAAGGACTTTAAAACCTATTAACAAGTTAGGGACCAAATTAGGGTGGACTGAAATTATGTAACATGTAACACTTTATTTTTCATTTCTATCTTCATTAGTATTTCAAGCAAGTTTCAAGAGGTAAAAATGAGATGCTTAACCTATTTTAAGAAATTTCAACCAACTAAACCGATATAAATGTAAGTTTATTAAAGTTGTGTATTAACAGCATTCCAATATCTGCAGTTTAAAAAATCAGATTCAAGATAATAACCTATCATTTTTTGCTCCTGAAAAAAATTTCTTAAAACAATGCAGTCTAAAATCTTTCCACTAGTTCAGACATTCCATAAAGTGTTCATAATGTCCTACACCTTATGTAGTCATTGCATTTTTTATGGCTATTAAAGAAAATGAGGTAACATTCCTAGTCATGCATTTTTAATTGTTTGTATTTTCTAAAATATATTCCTCTTGAAAGTATAAAGAGCACCCTTGACTGAACAAGCACAATGATTAATTTTCTCTTCTAAGAATCCATTTAACACTTAAGGGCAATGGATACATGAAAAAGCTGAGGCTCAATTTTTAGCTCTAGGCACCCTTATTTTAAATTAAAGTTTTCAGAAAAGTGTAACTATAGTACCTAGCTGGTATCTGTTATCACTGAACTCTTTTCCTGTCCTATTGAAGCTGGAGACATCCCAGAAAGGCTTATGAAGGCTACTACAGAGAAAGATAGGACCAGGATCCATTTCTTTTCAATACCATACATACACACTATCTCTCCACTGGAGGATAAACCTCCTTGGATTTCTTGTGCATCTTTTGCTAGGTGAGCCAGGTCTTCAAGGCCATGAACACTTTACTCAGACCATATCTCAGTGTTCATGTAGCTTATAACTTGAACAGCCAAAGTAACAACTCCTTTTCGACAGACCAGACTTGCTTACAATTTTCTGTTAAGAGCTCAGATTCGCTAACTCCCTGGTGCCCATCTGGCAAACACTACATCACCCCTGTGGGAAGTGGGGCAAAAGGAATCAAATCACGTTGACTGATTCAATTACAATTCTCAGAGGGTATCAGATTGGCCAATATGAAAAGAAAAGGAGCTAATGTATATATTCCCATTCCTCTTAATTCGAGAAGCTCTTGTGTTAATTTTGGTCCTCACCACTCAGGTTACTAAAGAATTCACAATTCACTAACCTTAAAGTGAACTAAAACATTCAGGAATTTCAAATAATTAAAAATGTTTAGTTTTAGTAAGTATAGCGCTAATCTGAAAAGCAAGCAAAAAGTATTTTGTCAAGTCAAAAGCCATGGATAAACTTCTCTTTATCTCTGAAAAATATCTGTGAAGGGAGAGCTTGAGCAAGTTGACAAAACAACTCCTGGTTAAGAAAACTGCCTACCTGAATATGACTCTAAAATGAGAAAAGAAAGCTCACAGAAAATTTAAAGAGAACAAGATAATCAGCATTAAGTAGAATTTACATGTTTTCCAAGGGGCTCCCTTAACATATTAGGCTTTTTTAAGCCTAAAAAGAAGTCATTTTCAACCAATCTGTGAGTACAGAGAAGCTGTCTATGCAAACAAAAAACTACCACTCATGTTTCATGTGTCATCAGGATTTGCTCACAGAGGTTGCCCAAGCCCTAGCACGTTGTCTGGCTCATGTGAGGCTGTGAGGGCAGTCCAATCGTTACAGATGATCTTTACAGTCAGGGTTAAAATGGATTATTTCACAATCTCAGCCTTTCCCCTCCCAACCTGCTGGATGACCTTGGGCAAGTTACTCATTAGCTTAGTTCTTCAGTTACATCATAGGGTTGTTTCCAGGTTTAATAGTTATAAAGCACTAGGGTCCCTGGCACATTTCCTAATACGATGGACATTGACTAAACCAACCAACATTCAATTTAATTCAGCTTCAAAATGTGAAGCTTAGAATTTGGAACCGCAGGGAACCTTATACGTGATTTCTTGTAGGAAATGAGAAATTTGCACCAAGTATCAGAGGTGTTAAGAATGGCAGCAGGTCAGCCACTGTCAGTTTTACAGCATATCACCCGCGGTTCTTTCGCCACTAGAAAAATAAAATCCCTCGACTTTTCCTTTCCTACCAACGTCACCAAAAACTCCAATCACTTTGAAAAGATGTGTTTACACCACACATAAACAATACTTTAAGCCAATTTGTTTACCTGGAGGAATAAACTGCTGATATCAAACACTGACATCACAGAATATTTGAGTTTTGCTAAATTATTTAAAAGAATAAAGCACTTATACTAGCATACAACCAAAAAGTGACCTTGTGAGTAACAGTTAACAGTTTATACCTGCACTCTTCATGTTGCATGTAGGGTCGTTTCTCTGGGGTCATAATTTCTTGGAAAAAAAACCTGTATTTCCAACATTTTCATTTAGAAAGCATTGTTAGCGTTCCCGACACAGAACAGCGGGTCCTTTGCCCTCCACGAAAAGAATTTACCAAAAAGTTCTAGGTGTAGTCGAGGCTCAATTAGAAAGTCTCTGGCGCAAGGAAGGGAAAGTGAGAACTGAGCCTGGCTTCTCCAGAGAAGCTAGAAGATACTTAATGCGTGAGACCAAGAGGCCGAGCCTGAGCCTCGTCAGAGGTTAAGGAGGGCTGAGGATGCCGGGCATGCGCGGAAGGGCTACTCCAATGCGCATGCGGGCTGTGGGCCTTCTTCCTTCAGGAAATTGTGTGAGTCAATAGCCGGAATCTGATATTTTTGTCTATCATGCCACTTCCCGGTCAGTGAGCTGGGCAAAACTGTTTGGACAGGTTTTGCCCATCCACCATTCAGTCCAAACAGTACTTAGGGCCATTTATCCACTAGGCTGTCTCAGTGCTTCCATTTTAGTTAGCCCGTTTGGCAGCCCATTTTTGAAAGCACAGTATGTTTTTTCCAGAAGCCCAGATCAAAAGCTGCATGCATTCAATATACATTAACAATGAGTGTGTGTGTGTTAACTATAGGTTTTGAGACACATCACCTTTCATCTCTTGCTTTTACTGTCAAGTGGGAGGAACAATTTAACAAGGAAGCAGCTGCGAGAACAATGAACAAATCTGAAGCCAACTGACTTTTAAGAGTTGGGTGGTAAAATATACTATGCAACTAACAATTATATTAAGAAATGAAGCTTCAGATATGACAGGTGTGCTCTAAGTTAACTTTTGTGCAATGGAAAATAGAAAAAGCTAACCTTACAATGAAAAACGCCACATTCTTAATAACATACTACAGGACATATATTTTCCCTTGCCCGCCCCATGTTTCTGGAAACAAATGAATAGAAGCTAATTGGAATGTAAAATGCAGGCTTATTTTTTCTTGATGGCATCCCGTTTATTTCCATCCTCCTGTTATTCATGTAAACGTGAGTGCAAATTTAAAAAAAAAATTAACTTTCTATGCTGTATAACACATTAGCACACTCTTAGCAGTTTAAAATAACAGAAATTCAGGACCCAAGCATAGCATGGTGGCACTCTTTGTCTCACAAGTTGCAAATGAAGGCATCCGCCAGGCTACACAATCTTACCTGGGGATTCTGAGGGACGTGCTGCTTCCACGGCTCCTTTAGTGTTTGCCAAGTCAGCTCCTTGCAGTTTACTGCTCAGGCCATGTCTCTAAACAGAACCTGGAACTCCTTCCACCTTCAGTCAGCAACTGATTCTCTCACACATTCAGAACTACTTCCACCGAAAGCCTGGTTCCTTTTAAAAGTTCTGCTGATTCTGTAAAGCCCACAAAAACAACCTCCCAATTTTCACAGCTGTACTGTTTCTGCCCAAATGGGAGGTTTGTGAACTCGAGGGAGGTAAACCATTAGGCCACTTCAAAATTGTTTCCTACAGCAGACAAATCAGGGTTATAATCTCTTCAACAAGAATTCATAGGTTATTTTACTTGACCAATACTTTGCATTTAAATCTTTTCTGAAAATAAAAGTTCTGAATAAAATGGTCTGCTATTCAGCTGGAAAAGTGTGTGTAGTGCCAGCAAGACACAGAGCAGGTCCTCAATGATTCCGGTAGATGGATAATGGAGGATTCCTGGAGCCCTCGGTGGCTTTTATTACATCATTATATCAGAGACAACCAGGTACCCAAAGGCAGGGGGGCCACGGGGCCAGGAGGCTGGCAGGCCTCCTAGGTCTGGGTGCGTCTTCACCCTATGTCTCTGGTACTACTGCTGCTGCTTTTCTCTCCTTTCTTTCTCTTCTGCTTCTCTTCTTCTGGCGTCCTCGTGAGGCAGCCCTTATTGCCCCGTGTCTCAGTCCAGCTGCACCCACTTGCGCATGCCCAAACCCTACTAGAGGTGTCTGGCATTAGGCATGCGTGCAGGACCGCAGGTGTCCGTCATCACACCAATGGCAGAAGGGCAGAAAAACCTGGCAATTTTCACTGATCCTACAGAGTGCAACATGAATAATTTGAAAAACAAATTACAATTATGTGAAAAATCCATTTTTAATCATACTTGGTAACTGATAGATCTCTTTATGGTAGGCTACTGATTTTTCTTTTAAGATTTATTTATGCATACCAGCACTGGGGTACAGGCCAGAGTAGCAGTAGGTGAGAGGATTCACCAGAGACAGAGTGGGGAACAGAACAGGCGGATCCACTGAAATACACTGCTGAGGGGAGCAGTTGGCAAGGCTGTGCTATGTGGGTCCCCTCCCTGGCCGGGGATGGAACTTGCACTGCTGTGCCGGGGATGCTTCACAGTGTGGTGCTCAATCCGCTGCGCCTCCAGGGAGGCCCGCCTAGTGATTTTTAAAGTCTTTTTTAATAGTAATGCTTCATGAAGCATTAAGGAAGCATTAGTAATGTATGAGTACTGCTTTGTTGATATTTCAGTTTCTGGAAATGATAATTTTCACATTATCACTCATTGCCCCAAATTAGTTAGGGAATGTACTTTCAAGAAAATTATTTGGAAGGAATTAAGTATAAGCTGAAGACCATGGCACAAGGAAAGGTCAGTAGAAGGGGTACGCCAGTAGCTTTAACACAAACCATAATGCACTGTTTCATAGACTGTAAAATATTTTTCTTCTATTATCAACAATGTAAGGACACCACGTGTTAAGTGACCTGATTCAATCCTGCTGTGCAACTTTAAGAAAGCATTTATCTCTAATTTGTAAAACAAAAGCATTTTAGAATTTCAGATCTAAAATGGACCTTCCAGATTATGATCTTTAAAGTTCTCCTCAGCTCTAAAGTCCTATTTACCCAAATACCAAGTACAAAAATGTTCCACCTGTAAGGTAAATGAAAATGATCAGGCTTTTCTGCCCTCTCGTCAGTGTCAATGATAGACACCTGCGGTCCTGCATGCATGCCTAATGGTAGGCACTTTAAGTAGGGTGTGGACGTGTACAAGTGGGCACACCTGGGTTGAGACACAGGCTGTATAAGGACAGTGTCACGAGGATGCCAGCAGAGGAGAAGCAGGGGCAGAACGAGGTGTAGAAGTGCAGAGGTAGTAGTAGAGAGCTCTGCAAGTGAAGATTTGCCAGGGGTTAGGCGGCCTGTCAGCCTCCTGGGCCCCTGGCCCCCCTGCCTGCCATATACCTGGTCACTTCTGATGTAAAGAGTAATAAAAACCTGAAAAAGCCACTGAGGGCTCCAGGCCTCCTCCTTGACCTGTCTGCTCTGGTCATGGAGAACCTGTTCCTGTTGGCACTACACCATCAAATGAAAGAAATGTAATATTTTATAGATTAAATAGGGTGTTTGGTTCCCTGACTGAACTAAGTTGTCACTTTTATTACTTTTAATTTCAGATTAAGTTCCTGCAGATCTTTCAGTATTTCAATAAATGAAGCCTCTGATTCTCTTCTACTCCCTTGCATCGGACTATCCTTTTGGTTGTGTCCTCAAGTCCTTTATTTACACCAGTCAAAATAATCTTGTTATCTTACAAAATTATAGGAACTTCTATTGTTTTTAGTTCAATTCCTTTTCCTATATGGCCTTGTTACCTTAGTTGGCAGGATCTACAAAAAAAGGAAGAAGGCAAATATCACAATTACATTATACTGTATGGACAGTCCTGAACCTCTAATTCAATTCACTGAGAGGTTGTAATATATCTGATTTTGTACCAGGTCACTAGTTTTCTAGGGGCGTCTTTTTCTCACCAGAACAAAACATGTTTAGAACCTGAGCACATACTCGAAATGTTTTCAGAAAGTATAAAACATGTATAGGCCCTGCTTTCGATGAACTTACAACCTAAGGGGGAAGAGGGAAATCTGACAGATGACAGCGTTAAGTCACGTGGTAGAGGTCTGTCATACAGAATGGTCTCCCAAGGATATTAATGTTTTACACTGGGAATCTGTAAATATGCTGTCACATATCAAAGGGAATTTAGGTTGTTGATTACTTGATCTTAGGGAGCTAGCTGGGTGGGTCCAGTGTACCACATAAGGCAGAAGATTGAGTCAAATAAATGCCATGTTAAAAGGGCTGGGTGTCTTTGTTGGTCTGAGATCCATTTAAAAATTTTAACGTACAGAATTTGTGTTTTTTAAACCACTAGGTTACTGGTAATTTGTTATGCCAGCCACAGCAACTAATTCAATCACAGAATTATTTTCAGCTATGAAAAGGGTTCCTTATGGTGGTAGTTTGTCAGAAATGAAGGGCCTGGGTACAGCGCAGGTGATGTGAATTCAATCCTAGCCCTTCAAAGTGTCTTCTTTTCCTGAAAAAGCAAAATGTCAGCCAGACACTCCCACCCCACTACTGAACCACAGTCATCATTTTAACAAGGGGATTGACATTCATACCGAAGTTCGGAGAGTACTAGGTTAAACTGATTAAAAACTGTTTTAACTCTGGATAAATCTTCCTTCTTTTTTGACATGTTTGCTGGGGAAAAATATTACTTAAATGCAAACACAGAGAAGGAGGCTGGTTTCTGTTTAGTTACCACTGCTCTTAAATAATAAAAAGGCCTTTCAGCAAAATCCCTTTAACTCACTTGTGAGGATTTTCTTTCTTTGAAAATTCCCATGAGTTGAAAAATTGTCAATTTCAAAATTTTTATACCTTTAAATAAATATTCAAATCCCTTGACTGTTACTCACAGAGCTATATTGTGGGGCTTGGAGGGAAAGGAGAAAAAAGAATTTTCTTCACATAATACATTTTTATTACTTTTAATATAAAAGACAGCAATGTCTTACAGTCCACATATATTAAAAAGTTTTAAAACCATCTAGTATTTCATGAAAATAAATTTATTGAAGGATAGCAATGACTACAAAATCAATATTCCAAATCATTTACTGATGCCCTTTTACATTAAGAATAACATGTAGAGGGAAGATGGAGAAAATATCACAAGATGGACGTTTTAAAACTACATTTTATCAGCCTTTATCTTCTTTGCTAAATCTTGTGCATATAAGAAATATTCCAGACGTGAAGATATTCAGTTGAAGGCATACTTCCAAGATTTTAAGACAGCAGCCTCCACTGATTATATGGCATTGCAAATCATCCCACCTGTTTACAAAATTAAAGTTAGCAATGACCCAAGGAGTCTCTAGGTAAAAGATTCCACTAAAAAAGAGAACATTAACAGAAAACTAGTAATGTTGACGAGAATAAGAATATTAGCATAATCAAGAAGATGTATGATTATTCAACCTAATTTTCTCTGGTTAGATCAATGCAAATCACTCAATCAAGTCAATTGACTACATTGTTAAGGAAGGGTAACAAGAGCCAGAGTCCTGTTTCAAATTCTCATAGAAGAATCCTATTTCAATCAACCTGTAAAGGAAAAGCACTGAATCCACATTAACATTGTAACATACATTATTGCATGATAATACAAAAGTCAAACCATTATGGGTACATTTTTTTTCTTTAAAGTGCACAATTTCAGAACACTTTACAAGAGTGTGCACTTAGGAAGTTATGATCAGTAAATACAGTAGAGACAAACAGGCACCTCCATTGTCAATTCTTTTTATTAAATAAAAGCACATTAACAAAAAAAAAAGGTAAGCAGCACCTGAAGCCTTTGACATTTGTTAACTAAATGCTGGTACCCAAATGGTCTAACTAGTTATGTTTCACTAGGAGGCGCAAAATAGGAGCCACTTTTTGACTTAACTTTTTAATTCTAGTTGAGACAGGAGCTTGTCTGGGCTGACAGTTCTGCCACCTGATGGTGACAGCATACCAGTCCTTCAGATGTCCTATACTTTGGAAAGCAGACCCGATTCTGGAGCACTCGCCTTAATTAGATTCTGAACTTCCTTGAATTTTGGATGGTCTTTATCGGCCACCAGCTGCAGCAGAACAGCCTCACTCGTAGTCACTATGATCCCAGTTCGAGCAAGACGCTTTAAAAAAAGTAGACAGACAAAGACAAATCAAGAACTAAACCCAAGAAAGACACTAATTTAAAAACAGCAAAAAATGTGTGCTAGGACACACATTTCTATCAGAACCAAGGCCCTCAGTCATACTACCCAATTCAGTGATGGAAAAAGATTTCAAACTAGCCACACCATCATCCGATTATGACTTCTTGGTATCAGTAAAATGGACTAGAAACAATTACAGGTAGTCAGTATTACAACTTTTACATGATGGGGGTAGGAGGGCAATTGGGGCTGACTGTAAAACATGACAGACAGGAGAGAAAGCAAATGCATAACCACATCCTCAACAGACAGCACTTGCACACTTTTGACAGCTGCTACTTCCCAATCACTCCCTGCAGATCCACGCTTCATCCTCTACTCAGTCATTCACTCTCCTAAGAGCTGCCTTTGACTAACTCTTACATGTTAAATTCTTTATTTTCATTTCTACTTTTGAAATTTTACAAAAGGTACCTCCATCCACATCTCCCCCTACATACTTTAACTGAGATCATGTATGAGGTCATGAGTTGTATGGATAACAATACTTGGCATTTAATAGTTTATTAAGAGAAAAATCAGGGGGGGGGCCTCTCTGGTGGCACAAGAGGTTAAGCACTGCACTATGAAGGACCCACAGTCATTGCAACACAAGTTCGATCCTCAGCGAGGGAGGAGACCCACATGGCGCAGCAGACCTCTCCTGCCTTGCCCGCTGCTCCCCTCAGCAGTGTACTTCAGTAGATCTGCCTGTTATGCTCCCTACTCTGTCTCTGGTGAATCCTCTCACACCCCACGCCTCTGGCCTGTACTGCCAGTTCTTGTATGCATAAGTAAATCTTTTAAAAAAGAAAAAAAATTGGAGGTGGAAGAAGAGAGTTTACGTCTAAAACTCCATCTGCTGTGCCATAGTATAAGTGCAGTTGTTCAGAATATTTCTATTCGTCACTTATTTATTTATTTAATTATTTTAAAGATTTATTTATTTATGCACACAAGAGCTGGGGTACAGGCCAGTCGCGGGAGGTGAGAGGATTCACCAGAGACAGAGTGGGGAGCAGAACAGGCAGATCTACTGAAACACACTGCTGAGGGGAGCAGCAGGTGAGGCAGGAGAGGTCTGCCATGCCATGTGGGTGCCCTCCCTGGCCAGGGATCAAATTCGCGCTGCTGTGCCGCTGATGCTTCACAGTGTGGTGCTCAACACTCTGCACCGCAAGGGAGGCCCCTCATCACTAATTTATTATACAATTTTCTATAACCAAAGCGTTTTAATTGCAGTGAAATTACTGCAGGAATTAGAATGATGAGTCTTGATTTTTTTTCTTTCTTTCTGTCTCCTAACATTTAACATATAGCATGTAAGTCCTTCAAAAATAAAAGATTTCTGACTGGAAAACATTGCGGTGGGAGAAAAGAAGTTCATGTGAGGTTTAAGAAGGTGGCCCTGGAGGATAATGGAACTGCCACCACTGCCATCATCACCACACACTTTGTAGAATAACTAAACAAGAAATTTCCACAGACAGGTCAAGGGATGCTCTTGCCAAACTGCTCCGAGGAAACATAATAAAGACTGGCAGGCAGAAATCTCAAAAAGGGGGAGGAGAGAGAAGGAAAAAGGGTAAAGAAAGGAAAGTGGAGAATGAAGAAGAGGGAGGGGAGAGATTACCCTGAAAACGGGCCAACTCTCATTCTAGGAAACACCCACTGTAAGACCATGGAGATGAAGTTGTTAGAAGTAATTCCTAAGCAAGTCAGAGGATAACACCCAGATCAGTCTCTTGTCACAAAGAAGGAAACATTAAACAGCCAGAACATCCAGTGCAGAGGGCTATATTCTAGTTTATTTCTGCATTTACTCTGCAATTACTAGTTGGAAGAAATAATGCCTGACAGATGGCAGGTGCTCAGAAATATTTGTTGAATAAAACAAATACTGCAGGCCCTGGCATAGCAGAAGTTTTGATTTACAGAAACTATAAATCTTTTTAGTATAATGATGTTAACAGGCAAAATGGACAGACTCAGGAATTATGTTGAGTTTTCTCCTAAAGAAACAAAAATGAAGAAGAGCTGCTTGCTATTTAACTTCCACAGTTAATGAGTAAAAACCTTAACATTTTCCCCTATGCCTTAGGAACAAACAAAATCATCTTCCTATCACATTAAGATTAAAGAAAAACCTGAGATATGATAGGTTTCCCCCATGACCGCTTTTTTTTTTTTTTTTCCTTTTTTAACTTCAGCACTAACCCAAGGCAAGAGTGGCTAGTGTAGGTTTATCCAAAACTGCCCCTTCTGGGTCTCAGAAGTTATCTACATATACATCGCTTTTAATTATTGTCATGAAGACAACAATAAAAAAAAAATCACAGCAGGAGTTAACTCTCAGTGTTTACAGTGTCTGGCACTGTACTAAGTATCAATTAATCCTCACAAAAATCCTCCCATGCAGTCACTACTATGGTTTCCACTTTCACCAAAGAGAAATTTGAAGCACAGATGCTGATAACCTGTCAACACAAATTTATGAAATGCCAGAAATTGTGTTAAAACCCACATCTCACACAGACAAACTCCACTATTCAGACTCATCAATGAGATCATAGACTACCTCTCCAAGAATGAGATTTAGACTGTAAATAGCTGAGTGAAACATGTCTCCAGAGAATACCGAATTTGCTGGATTTCCTGGGATAAGATAATTGTGAATAATCAAAGTTTCTGACATAAATGCAGTAATAAAGATGCATCTAAATACATACGGTAAATGTAGATCAAAAGTGCTTGATTTCCTTATAAGCAAGGAAGATTTTTGTTTTCTGTATGGTTTTAGTTTTTTACTTCTTTGGAAATACTTCAAGTTCTGCGCCTCAGTATTATCATAATACACCACTATTATCATAAAGGTTGTGCACAGATGGAAAGGGCTGCTTGCCAAAGTGATGAGGATCCAACAGTGGGGGTGTTTAAATTCAGGTCATTAAGGAAATCTGAAAAGTGGAAGTTGCTTAACTCTCAACTAAAATGGAATGAAGGTGCATTTACTACCTAATGACCAGAGAACCAAATAATCGAAGGGACTTAAAAATAGTGGAACAAAAGGTGCAGTGGGTTAAGCAACACACTGTGAGGCAAACTGCAGCCACTGCAACACGAGTCTGATCCCTGCCACCGGCCAGGGAGGTGACCCACATGGCAAAGCAGACTTCTGCCTTGCCCACTGCAGCCCTCAGCAGGTGTACTTCAGTCAATCTGCCTGTTCCGCTCCCTGCTCTGTCTCTGGTGAATCCTCTCACCCCCCACGATTCTGGCCTGTACCCCAGTGCTTGTATGCATAAATAAAAAAACCTTTTAAAAAAAGTAGTTGAACAAAATAAAAGAAGCTACTTTCCAACAGTCATCCCAAAATAGGACTCAGGGCTTGAAGAACAGAAGGGCAGGCCAACCAGGGCCTTCAACTTCTTCAGCTGGCAGTCAGTCACCTGCTTCTGGGTCAGCCCTTCCGACTGGCTTGACACCTTTCTCCCTTTCACTAGTTGTGACTCTTCTCACTGGCCTGCCTTACCAGTTCCCCTACCTCAAGGGAACACTTCAGACTAAAGGGAGATGATTTAGAAATCCTACAGAAGTGGTTTGTAGTCCAGCTTGTCCATAGGACACTGGATGAACTCCAAAAAATTTCTATACATTCCATGTGCAATAAAAATAAATCAGCTAAAGAACTCAACAACTAAATTCACACTACTCTAAAATTGTAAAAGAATTAAAATTAAATATGAAAGAGAGAGAGAGAACATGAAAGAGAGAACAAGATGGGAGGGAATGTTTCTTTTTTTTTTTTTTAAGATTTATTTATTTGTGCATACAAGAGCTGGGGTACAGGCCAGAGTACAGGGAGGTAAGAGGATTCACCAGACAGAGCGGGGAGCAGAACAGGCAGACTGACTGAAACACACTGCTGAGGGCAGCAGTGGGCGAGGCAGGAGAGGTCTGCCACGCCATGTGGGTCCCCTCCCTGGCCAGCGGCAGGAATCGAACTCGTGCTGCAGTGGTTGCGGTTTGCTTCATAGTGTGTTGCTTAACCCGCTGTGCCACCAGGGAGGCCCATGGGAGGGAATGTTTCAAAGAATTAAATGATAGTTTTTTCTGCAACAGTCTTAGACTAGGAAATGTTTAAGTAAGACCTGTGCTATACAACCTGGAGAGTCAGTGACTCTGACTTCATTGCACATTTGACCTTCTAGTGCAGAGCCATGAGATACTGTATATGAGCAGTGACATACTCACTCTTCCTAGAAACTCAAGAAAAACAAGTCAGAAGGAACCCAAAATAAATGTGAACCAGGCTTAGGCCCACTGTGCCTGAGCTTTAATCTAGATCTGAGTTAAACCCCAGTGAGCCGATTTAAATTTGCAAATGGCTCAGTGGTTCAGATGAGGTTTCCTGGACTCTTAGTTCACATATAAAACTACAGCCAAGGGACAACAAAAGTTCTAAAGGAACTACTGGTGACACTACATATTGAAATCTAAGGATACAGGACCAGAAAGAGGATATAACGGTGAGAACTCAAGAAGTCCACAAAGCACCATCAAAACTGAAAATTCTTAAGTCCACTGCATTTAGTCCATGTTCAAATTGAAGAGGCAAATCTTTCATTGCCATTAACCATTTAACATTCTTTAAATTTATTTGGAAAACTTGATAAATTATTTATTTCAAAGTAGAACAATTACCTCAAGAGCAAACATCCTGTCCATCATGCTTCTAGATGAGGTGGCATCAGCAACAATATGAACCTCTATACCTCGGCCAACCAGCTCCAGAGCAGTTTGCTGGATGCACACATGAGTCTGGTAGCAAAGTAAAAAGTCATATGTAATCACGCAGTAAGCTAAGAGTATTTTACAAATATGCAACAACAGGATATAGTAGAGAGCACCTTAGGTCTAAAGAGACCTTGTCTATCCTCTAGTCTTACCACCAACAAGGTAATCTTGAGCATAAAACACCACCTTTGGCTTCAGTTTTCTCTATGTGAAGTCAGGAACTAGATTACATCAAAGCCCCTCAAACTAGAGCTTTGAACATGCTCTAGTGTTTCGTGAGAAATTTTTAAAGATTTTCATCTGTGTCATCTGCATGACCTTCACACAGCTGACTACTACCAGTCAGCTTTGATGCCACTTGCAGTTAGGTTTATTTCTGAATTCATACAGAGTGCCCAACACAAAGAATGAATGTGGAGTACAGCAGAATGCAGGGGGGGAAACTGAGTACAAGACACCCACCTCTAAAGGGAGGCTAAGTGAAAAATAACTTGTGATGTACATACAAATAAGCTTTGTAAAACACCAGCAAATGCATTATATAGATTCCATCTATGTAGGTACTAACTTGCCACAAGGCATTAGCAGAAAAATAGAGGAAAAACATGTGCAAACTATAACTGATTGTGCAACCAACAATAGATTTCAATAATGCCACAATGCCAATCTTCACAGGGTGTGAGCTTTAGAGAATTATCAACTGATGCTGCATTAAAATTAGAATTGGAGAACTGCTCAAAGATGATTCTGATCAGGCATGAAGTAACAATGAATGAGCAAAGAAAGTACAAATTTCACCAAGAGCATTTGGTATAACATTTATACAAACAAGTTCTCTCTATGCTGCCATTACTAAAGTCAAAATACAGAAATATTTAATGTATGACTAAATCTGAGGTTACATCTTTCCAATGATGAAGCCTATTACTATAAAAACAAAAACAAAACCTCACAGGTATACACTATCGTTTGGATTTCATTATCTTCATAATTTCCCCCTAATTTTTAAACTTGAATTTAATAATAGTTTTCTAATTAAATAATTGCACACTTGCAAAAAAAAAAAGCCGAAGAATACATACCAAAAAAAAAAAAATCCATTTAAATCAGCATTAGGAATACATGAGTATTTTTTTTCCCTTTAAGTGGGTATATACATGAATCAACTATGAAGGTCAATGAAGTAGACTCCTTTAAAGTATTTCTAGAGCAAAAATATAACAAAGGTAAAATTCTATAACAAATAAATAGAATGCCTTTGGTAAAACTTATCCCAAAACTCTGGCTTAAAAGCTGAAGAATCAATCAACCTAGATTCAAATCCAGCTCCATTCCTTACTAACTGTTATGACCTAGGATCAGCTGCATAGAGTGTTGGAGGTTTAGTTTCTTCTACCACTTGGGAAGACTAAAAGGGTCAGTCAGTGTAACAAGTTAAAATCAAGTCAGTATTTTATAAATGTGGCTATTTTTCATCATTACCACCTATGTGTTACTCTATATACAAAACTGCATTCTGAAAATATCGAGTTTTCTACATATGACAGTGTGTTTAAAACATAACCACATGAACTTACTTCAACTCCAAATAACACAACGCTCCTGACTCCGGGGATCTCTGCTAATGCCGCCTCAACTTCTGGTAATACCATGGAGAACTTGGTTTTTGGAAGTACCAATTTTACACCTGTTAAATCAATTTCTTGAACAGTGCTTCCAAGACCTTTAGGATACTGTTCTGTCACAATAACTGGAATTCCTAAAATCCGGGCTCCTTGTAACTGAAAAAAGCAATCAAACACAGAAACATTAGCAATACACCTACGTATGCTTCTACAGGAATGAATATCATGCTTCAGCAAATTAGAAAAAATAAACAATCATACCAATCTTTGTCCCACACTAATAATATCTCCAAAATACTTGATGGCTGGTCTGAATCTCTCCTGCATGTCACAGCAAAAAAACACTGTGCTGGAAGGTGTAAGATTTCCCAGGGTAGTGAGCTGAGGACAAGGGGGAGAAGAATGATTTAGTGCTTGTTATACAATGACACTTATTTTCAGTGGAGTCAATAAAGGAGGTAAAGCGTTTCTATTGTTTGAGTCAGTATGTCAATTTCTACAACTGTTATCCAAAAGAAATTATTTGAATTCCAAGAAAAAAAATGTATCCATATTTTCATTGAATCATTGTTAATGGTGAAAACTAGAAATAAACCAAGGGCCAATAATACAGAATTGATTCAATAAATTTTAACACATTGACATGACAGAACTTTTTTTTAACCCAATTAAAACATATAATAAAGTTTTCAAAGAATTCACACTCTCAGAAGTAATATTCACAATGAATTGCTAATTTTGAAGACAGAGTACAGTTCAGTAGTATTTCAATAATGTAAAATAAATGATTAAAAGTAAAAGGATATAAAAATATAACAAGCCATTATATAGTTATAGTTTCTTATATTTCCCAGTGCTATTTAAAAGCATTCTTAGAATGTCACTTAAAAATATATATTGCTGGGGCCTCCCTGGTGGCGCAAGGGTTTGAGCAATGCACTGTGGGGCTTCCGCAGCCATTGCAGCACAACTTCGATCCCCAGCCAGGGAGGGGACCCACATGGCGCAGCAGACCTCTCCTGCCTTGCCTGCTGCTCCCCTCAGTGGTGTATTTCAGTGGGTCTGCTGTTCTGCTTCCCACTCTGTCTCTGGTGAATCCTCTCTTTCTCTCTCTGTCTCTCTCTCTCTCTCTCTCTCTCTCTCTCTCACACACACACACACACACACACACCCCGCCTCTGGCCTGTACCAAGCTCTCATATACATAAATAAATCTAAAAAAAAAAAATACATTCATTGCTTTCATAATCAGAAAAAAACGTTACCATAGTAAAAACTTAAAGTTAATGAAAGTATCACTCTGAAATACAAAGAACAAAATCTAAAATCTATAAAAGAGAATAAAGGATAAAACACAAATCAATTGGATTGATCCAGAGCAAATCCAGAGTTACTGTTAACATCAAGACAGAAACAGCAATATGCAATTCTCAAAAATAACTTCATAAATGGAGTTCAAAAACAAGCAATGAAATGAAGACCTGTACATCACTGCTGTTAAGTGGACAGAAAGACCCATCAACATTTTTAAGTATATTTACCACAATCAGGAAAGTTAAGGAATGAAGATGGAAATTGGGCATCAGTTTACTAAGCTTTACATTATTAATTGCTGTAGTAAATCTAGTATTTTGGGTTCAACATTGATATACCCAAAAGTAAAAATCTCTGTTGCATATAAGAATTAATCTCATTGGATTCTTAAATGGCCAGGATGCTTTTTCTCTACCTTCTCATGTTATAAAAAGCTCTGTAAAGCATGGTTCTGGTCCTGAATGAACAGAGACCTTTAGGTTTACTAGGCATCACCTAAATATTTTATCAAATGATCCTGTGTTTTGCTCTCACTAAAACCATGCAAAGTAATTTCCCAGATGAGGCTGTGTCCCAATTACCTGGCTTCACCACTAGGCTGGCCTTACCCTCTCTGCCTCAGTGCTTGTGCACTCAGAGGACTCTTGGTAAACAACTACAAAGGAATAAAGTAAATCATTAAATGAAATATTTTATTTTTTTAAAAAAAGGTTTTTTTTATTTATTTATGCATACAATACCTGAGGCATAGGCCAAAGATATGGTGGGTGAGAGGATTTACCAGAGACAGAGTGGGGAGCAGAACAGGCAGATCTTCTGAAACACACTGCTGAGGGGAGCAGCAGGTGAGGCAGGAGAGGTCTGCTGCGCCATGTGGGTCCCCTCCCTGGTCTGGGATCGAACTCTCGCTGCAGTGGCTGTGGAAGCCCCACAGCATGGCGCTCAACCCCTTGAGCTACCAGGGAAGCCCAAATCTTTTATTCTTAGTAGTATGACTGTTCCAATCACTTTGTACTTTATCTACATCCTGGTTTGAGTGCACTTTAATCTTCCTTTGAGACTAAATCCTACCAACTTCATTTAACAATGTGAGTAACATGTGTAATTCTGACACTATATATACACAGGGCTTTCCTATTGTGTTAATAAAGTATGATTAAAATAAATATACACATATCTTAAATTATATATTCTATGTTTGGCTCTTTATTCAAATTTGTAATGTAAGTAATCGGCCTCCATATTGGTCATTTTAAAAAACAGTGAGTATCAAGCTTACGTAAATATTTAGATATCAGTTTTAAAACCAAACAAGATTTAAAACTGCATCTTAAATTTTTAGTAAATATTCAGGTGCCTCCTTGGTGGTGCAAGGGGTTGAGTGTGGGGCTTCCACAGCCATTGCAGCATGAGTTCTGTCCCTGGCCAGGGAGGGGACCCACATGGCACAGCAGACCTCTCCTGCCTCACCCGCTGCTCCCCTCAGCAGTATATTTCAGTGGATCTGACTGCACCCCACTCTGTCTCCAGTGAACCCCTTCACCACCCTCCCATGCCTCTGGCCTGTGCCACAGCTTTTGTATACATAAATAAACAAAATCTTTAAAATAAAATAAATTCTTAGTAAGTATTCAGTTTGGGTTCACAAATTTGAACTGTGGGTTTCTAGTCATCCAGAACGTGGTTAGGCCTACACTGGCCTGTTTCAAATTACAATAATGTAACTCAGCCAATCCCATCATTGTACAACAGGTAGAACCAGCACTCATGCAAAAAAAACCACTGGGCAGTTACTGTAGTTGAGTTGCATCCCTGCCTAACATGCTTACATTTTATCCATGCTTGTCTCAAGCTGTATTGACTAACTCTACATATGCACTAACAACTTTGGTGGTCTGAATTCTAAATTCACACCAGGTTATAAAGTGCAAATCAGAAAGGAAATTGCTACAGGCAGGCAAAGTAACAGCAGCAAGAAATGACAGAGAAAAAAACTTAAATACAATAAAAGCGGGTCAAAACTCAAATAATTATATAATGTAGGTCTCCAGTAAAGGAATAAGCTGGCTATTACATAAAAAAAAAAAGGGAGGGGGGAGAACAATAGTATTCTAGCATAAAATATTAAATTATGTAACATTTCAGAATGACTACAATAAAAATGATCAAAATATTCAAAATTGGGATACTTAAATGTATAATACCTTACATACTCAGAAATCCTCAATATTCAGAGTTGTGTTCTACCAGGTTTCCTGTTACCTGATGATTCCCTGTAATTCACAGTAGCTCTGGGCAGGGACCACACAGATGGATGTCACATTAGCTATGGATGTAGGGGTTCAGAAAACGGAGCCCCGAAAGCCTCACCACACTGCAAACCCTTTCTATAATATAGGAACTCATGGCCTATAAGCTTTCAGTAAAAATAAAGATATCACAGAGACTAAAGGGAGTTATGCAGAGATGACTATTTATAATTTAGTGAATCAAAATTGTCTAGACTTTCTCCACTCAAGGAGTTTAAACTCCCAGCATCCCTTTGAATTTGGCCTGCATTTAATGAATCACTTCTTAAGAATAAAGTATAGAGAGGGGAGGGTAACTGCAGTGGAGAAACCTGTCCAGCACTGCCTTTGCCAGGTTATCAAGGTCAAGGCAACCAATGGTGTTGTATCACAGGATGTACCCTGGAGGTGATGTGATGTGAACAGAAGGCACGTTCATGATGCCGCTCTCAAAATTCCTATCACCCCAGTCTAAGCATAAGGAAAAAGTCAGATAAGCCATCATGGAGGGGCAAATGTAACAAAACAACTGATCTGTACACCTCAAAATTGCCAAGGTCATCAAAAACAAGGGAATTCTGAGAAACTGTCATAACCCAGATGAACCCAAGGAGATGTGACACTTAAAAGTAAACAGGGGGGCGCCTCCCTGGTGATGCAAGGGGTTGAGCACCACACTGTGGGGCTTCCGCAGCCACTGTAGCAAGAGTTCCATCCCTGGCCAGGTAGGGCACCCACATGGCCCAGCAGACCTCTCCTGCCTCGCCTGCTGCTCCCCTCAGCAGTGTGTTTCAGAAGATCTGCCTGTTCTGCTCCCCACTCTGTCTCTGGTGAATCCTCTCACCTCCCGCGACTGGCCTGTACCCCAGCTCTTGTGTGCATAAGGAAATAAAATCTTTTAAAAAATAAGTCATCAATCTCCTGGATGGGATCTTGCAACATAAAAAGTGTGTTAAGGAAAAAGTAGTGAAATCCAAATAAGGCATACAGTTCACTTAATAGTATCATAGCAGTGTTGGTTCCTTAGTTGTGACAAATATCACACAGTAAAGTATTAGCAGGAAAGGAAATTGCAGGGAATCTTCAGATTATCTTTGCAACTCTGCCTTAATCTAACAATAGTCTACATTTTAAAAAAAGAAATATTTAAACAAAAAGACATTCCTATACTACGGAAGGGCAGGGAGAGGGGGAGGGAGGGATGCTACTTTGTGAATAATTTCCACATAATACAAACCAAAAGACTAGTCTTTGAAAAAAAAACTGTGTCCAAGCAACTCCACTGTCCCTAAAACACATGGATTCCAATTCCAACAGACTGTTGTTCAAATTACAAATCAATTCTAATTCAGGGACTTCTAAAACCGAATTACGAATTTCTCTTAAACGAAAAGTTTATAGCCTATTAAAAATATTGTCCATAGTCAAACATTTACATGTAGCAGTTCCAAGAATCAAAATCCTAGCAGTAGCAAATTGAAAGTACATTGACCAGCAGCCATCCTTCTGCCCACCTGTGACTATGCAGGTGCTTCTCTTCACCAACTCTCTCCTCTGCAGGGCAGCAGCCTTCCTATCCACCTGTGACCTGTACCCTGCTGGGGCTTCCCTTCACTGACCTCCCTGAGTGGAAGTAGCTCTCCTCAAGGCCACCGTCCCGCAACCACTCAGGCTTCTTTCAGCAAACCTGTCCCTTTCCGGGCAGCTCTCCCTGCCCACTTGTGTCTATGCAAGTGTCCTTTACTCTTCTGTCCCTTTCCCTAATAAACCTGCTCCTTAAAAAAAAAAAAGTAGATTGACCAAATATCAATAGTATGAGTACAGCAATTATAGATGAATGCATAGTTAAGAAACAGGAAGAAATCACATATAAAAATCTATGAGTGGGGAGGGAATGGGAGAAAATGAGTATATACTTCATATACCTACCTACGTGCCTATATACCTACCTATGTATCTCCCTATTTTTTTTAAGATTTATTTATTTATGCATACAAGCACTGAGGTACAGGCCAGAGGTGTGGGGGGGTGAGAGGATTCACCACAGAGAGCGGGGAGCAGAACAGGCAGATCAACCGAAGTACACTGCTGAGGGCAGCAGCGGGCACAGCAGGAGAGGTCTACCGCACCATGTGGGTCCCCTCCCTGGCCGGTGGCAGGGATCGAACTCGTGCTGCAGTGGCTGTGGTTTGCTTCCTAGTACGTTGCCCAACCCACTGTGCCACCAGAGAGGCCCGTATCTCCCTATTGTTATATACATACATAATATATATAAATATACATGTTCAAATAGAAAAAGTTAATCACTTTCAATGGCTTCTTCAAAGAGAAGTTTAAGAAATTAGTTTCAAGTCTGAACATCATGTCTACTTTAACAAACATCATTGCTGAGATCTCAAAATTCAAAACTTTTCATACCCTAGACCCTCTACTTCCTTGTTATGACAATATAAACCCTCCTCCTCCACTACTACGTGTGCTCTGATCCTGCTTTCACAATGACAGTGGCACCTGCTAGGGTCTGCCCATCTCAGCTCAGCCCTCCTGGTTAATCAAGCTTGGGTGCATACAGAGTGTCTGGCCTTGCTTAGTGAAACACAGTGGACCTGTCCTGTTCTCCCACAGAAGCAATGCCAGGTAAGTATGCTGAATTGTGTCCCTAAAATTCATATTGGAAATCCTAAGCCCCAATACCTCAGGGTGACCTTATTTGTAAATGAAGTCATTTAAAAAATAATCAGTGAAGATGAGGTAATCCACGAATGGGGGGAGGGGGGGAGGGAGGCTCTCTAAGCCAATATGGCTGACATCCTTATAAGAAAGGAAAATTTCCAAACAGACATAATGCCTTATGAATATGGAGGCAGAGATCAGGGCGATGTGTTCCTAAGTTAAGAGATGACAAAGATTGTGAGTAAACCCCAAAAGCTGACCATCATGGAATTGAGACAGTTCCTCACAGGACAGGTTGACCCTTGCAGGGCGCTAACCCCATCCACACTTTCATCTCTAACCTCCAAAACTGTGAGAACATAAATTACTGTTGTATAAATGACTCAGTTTGGATACTTAGGTACTTATTTCCACTGGTACAGCAGTTCTCTAGTAAAGTATCATAGTAAATAAAATGCTTATCTTTAGGAATGACTCAGTTTTAGAATTGTAAATGTGATGTTTTGAAAATGTCCACAGTCTATTATTACAGTCACAAAACAGGCACAGAGAGCTCAGAAGGGGACCCAGGGTAAGGAACGTTATTTCACTCAGAAGTGTTTCCAAGGAATTTAAGTCACAACTGCTGTAGTCAGCATTTGCTCCTATATTGACTCACTCAAAACAGAGGTCTGTGAAATGACTCCCCAGGGCTACAGAGATTCCCACAGGCACAGTTTGTGGGCATCAGAATCCGAGTTCAATTTCACTAATTTCAGTGATATCAAATGAGCACTAACATTTCCAAACAGCAATTTCTTACTCTGTGCTAGAATGAGAAAAATAATATCTACCTTGCTGGTCTATTTCAAAGATAAAAGGAGTTTTGTGTGATCATTCAGTAAGTTTATTAGGCCACTGAGATAACCCTTTACTCTTAAAGTTAAGCACATATTAAAAAAACACTGGCTCTACTGACGTTAAAATATCATTTATTACTACGACATCCTACTGCCTTGCTTTTTATGTTAACACAGTGTGCTGAATTTAGAAAGTGATTCATAAAGTGAATTTCCACATTTCACCAAAAAACTTACTATTACATGATCCATTCCTGGCAAAACAGGTTTGGGCTTTTGAATTTAAGCATTAAGAGAATATTTATTTCATTTTCATTTTTACAACTCTAGCTAATCATTTAAACTATGAACTCCCCAAGGGAAGTCAGTTGTCTTCATCCACCTCAGAGCTAAGGCTTTCCTAAGTCCATGGCTCAGACTGGCTAAAGGTGAAGTTGGCCATATACCCAAAACACCGTGACCTTTGAATCTACTGGATTTCCCTTCACTAACTAAATGAAAGAAATTTCCAACTTCAAAGCATAGCTCCCACTCTCCTTTTATTTACATGTAATCTCTCAATACATGTACAAGGCACAAAAAAATATACAATGTTTTGAACAGTAATCTGGAATGCAAATTTTTAACTGAAGTAAGATTGCATTATGACAACAGAGGTTGCAGGAGTACACTATTGAAAATCAACGTGTATACACTACACTGAGTTTATCACTGTAAGGTAAATTTTTCTTTCTTTAAAGATTTATTTATATGCATACAAGAGCTGGGGTACAAGCCAGAGGCGCTGGATGTGAGAAAATTCACCAGAGACAGTGTGGGGAGCAGAACAGGCAGATCAACTGAGCTAGTGCTGAGGGTAGCAGTGGGCAAGACAAGAGAGGTCTGCTGCACCATGTGGGTCCCCTCCCGGGCCAGGGATGGAACTAGCACTGCTGTGCCAGGAATGTTTCACAGTGTGGTGCTCAACTCGCTGTGCCACCAGGGAGGCCCCGATTTTTCTTTAAGTGACACCTCCCATCAAACCATCAGAGCAGAGACAATGACTGCAACCTCAGAACCCAGCTGTCTGCTCTCAGTTCCCGGACCCTGTCTGCCCACTTGAGATGCGTCCTCACGTGTCTCTACTTGGTTTCAGTGCTTTGGCTCACCCACCTGTTCTTCCCACACTCCCACTGTAAAGATTTTGTGATCAATAATCACTACCTTTAAGTTAGCAAGTCAAAGGGAAAACAGAGTCATTCCCCTCTTCTGTCCAAAGTCTGTCTTCACTTCTGACCTGCATCAACTCTCAGGTCTCATGAAGCTATAAAATGTTCATGCCTCTGTTTAAGATAATAACAGTAGTAAACGTCCAAGAAAGTGAAAGCTACATCAGAATCCCTTTCCAATTAACTGGAACAGGTAAAGGGCGATAAACCTTCCGAGAGAAACCCTTATCTTGTGCCCACACAAAGGGTCTTAGAGCCTGTCCCTCTTTGCACCAATGCAAATTTCCTCTCACTGGTCTCCTTACAGTAGCCATTTCCTTCTCTCTTCTCGTTGGGGTCTACCTTTCCTGGTGACAAGGTGGAAAACACTCTGGTGGATGGAGTATGGGATCAAATTTACAAGATATTCCAGGGCTGAATACATTAATACCTGGGAAATACATTTTGAAATTAAACTTCTAAAGTCTTAAACATGACCTAAATTCCCACTGTATAAGCCACTTGTTTATATTTCCATCCTGGCATCTCAAAATTCCTCAGACTTCAAGCATTCGACATAAACAAAGTAGACAAACTATGCCTGAAACACGAGCTATCTTCAGTAACCTGAGCTGTCAACAGATTCTGGGTCATTCTGACAGACTATTTGATAGAGGAAGACACTTAAAGGATATCACGGGGGCTTCCCTGGTGGCACAAGGGGTTGAGTGCTGCACTGTAGGGCTTCTGTAGCCACCTGCAGCGCAAGTTTAATCCCCCCCCCCCCAGAGAGGGGATCCACAGGGCGCAGCAGACCTCTCCTGCCTTGCCCTCAGCAGTGTATTTCAGTTTGTCTGCCTATTCTGTGCCCCACCCTATCTCTGGTAAATCGTCTCACCCTCAGTGCCTCTGGCCTGTACCCCAGCTCTTATATGCATAAATAAATAAAATCTTAAAAAAAAATAAAAGATACCACAGTCAATTACTAACAAAGGGGGGGGGGGTCTTAAAAGATCAGTTCCCTGTAGAAGCATGAACCATCCATGGGTACAGACAATACAGTATAAGCAACCTCGGCGTTTCCCAAGGTCAAAACAATAGCAATCAGGGCAAGCATGAAAGCAAATTGAAAATACATTCTAGAATGCATTGTAGGTGAGCCAGGGCCACAGAGAATGCTCAGGCCTACCTTCTGAGAAATAACCAGCCACACTATTTAAGAGGTAGACTACATGTAGCCAGCCTCATGCTCTTTGTCCCTGCCTCCGGAAGAGGGAACTAACATCCCAGTGGCAGTGCTTACTGATGAGCCATCCTGAGTTTTCCTGAGTGACATCTATCCCAAAGAACAATGAACAAGACACTGATGATATTAGAGCTCAAGTGAGTGCTTTGTTTTCCATACTGCTTGATGTTTTCATTAAGCATGAAAAGAGAACATGAATGCTCTAGTCGGCTCCAGCCCATGACCTTTCCATGCTGAGATAGCTCTACCATTACACAGCCAAGTAACCTTGAGCAATTTCTTACTGTGCTCTGCTTTTGCACGAAATGAAGGAGTTAAATTATTAGGTAAGGAACAAGACCTGTCTCTCATCCATGTTCACATTCACTGTGCCAAGCACTTATAAATTGCCACTCAGATGTCTTATGACTATGAACTCTATATAGTCTCATCTAGCCAAAACATGTTCATATCTCTAGGATAACACAGCTAGGATCCAAAATACAGTAAAATGGTCACTGAAAAAAACTTTTCTGAGAATATACACACATATATTCACATACTTACACACATATCTCAAAGATATGTGTATATATCTACACACAAATATATGAGAACAGGTATATTGTGTCTGCATGTATGTATCTCTGCATATTACCTACTTTTAAGTTAAGTGAGGCACCTGGCTAAAAAATTCAAAGTATTGTGATTACTAAAACAAGAACACAGAAAATATTTTTAAATAGTATTATATAACTGCTTCAGATAATTTAAATGACATTTTTTAAAAGTATGGAGCAGAATGCAATTGCTACACTTAATGTTCATCACCCAAAAAATTAACTATGTTATCGCCTATACTACACAAAACACATTAAAGGCCACAAGTGACCTGATTTATGTCTTTTGAGAAATGTGCAAGATATTTCAAGCATAAACAATTACATTATTAACTTCCAGAATGTATAATTTAAAAGTTGTCAGACCTGAGGCCTTGAATTTTTCAAAATAATAATAATTTTAAAAAAATCCTACCTTGTGGGGAAAAAGAGCCTTACTGACTTGGGAGGAAGGGGTATTAGTTTGGCATACACTCTTATGGCCATCCTCCCTCCCAACCACTACAGGAATGCAACACAAAGAAGTCAGCAGCCTCAGTATAGCCAGACCTCCTTAGTTAATATTTGGATTCTCGCCTTTATTAATGGATTTTTCAAAGGTTAATCCAACTTCCTGGGTATTTTGGCAGCAATAATCTAAATAGGCCGACAAAGAAGGTTTCATCAACCATGAAAACTCTTCAAGACATAAAAATGGGGAGAAGTAAACACCTAAAAACCACAATTCTCTAAACTCTTCAGACCCACAGCAGGACAGATTGTGGGATAACAGATTATCAGCTTCCCTTTAAGGTCTCCAGGGGTGGCAGGTGGAATAGGATAGACTAATCCCCTAGAGCAGAGGAATTTTATGCAGGTTAAAATGCGTGCTTCGGGAAAATTCTGGCATAGGAGGTGGGGTGACATTAAAAAAAAAAAAAAAGACCAATTCTGCAGCGACTACAGCTGGAGAAAAAATCCTCAGCAAATAACACTTGAATATTAAATATGTCTTTCAACCACAATTCCCACATTTGAGTTTGGGCTTCCCAAGAAATCGCATGTCAGCTTCTAAACTAAAGGAGGAATGATGTAGTACCTAAATTATACTTTCGGCTGTTTGGTTTCAAAATTTCTACTGAAAAATATAAATTTTCCAATGACTCCTCTAAACTTAAAAAAGGACTGAAGATCGACCCGCGCAACACTGGAGCATGGCTTTTGAGAAAATACTTGAGTTATTAAATAACCCTCAGGTACAGCTAGCATAACTAGAAAATCATGGTTAGCTTTAAGTTGGGTGTTTGAAAAGGTGTTGCAGTCCTGGAGTCAAACGACTTTCAAGGTAGGCGACACATCTGTAATCCAACAGATTCAGTTTGACTGTTACTAGGAAGAAACTATGCAAACGGTTATGTCACTTAAGGTTCGGGGAGGCTTCAACTTGGGGAACTGAAACCTGGGGAAGAGGGGTATAGGGACTGGACTCCTAAAGTTTGTGTTTCCACAAGCGGTAAACACAACTCCGGGGATTAAACCCTAAGGTCAGCACTCACCCAAGATCCCTTTTCCCTCCGTCCTGCAGCACCCCCCCAAAAAAACACAGCGACTACTGCACTGCCCTTTGGTCACGTAAAAGGCTGGGATTTGTTCCTGGCACCCAAAGCGGATGCGGAGGTCTGAGGACCACACACGTGGGGACGTCCGCTGCCCACAGCTGGGGGTTCCACGCCCCCGACAGCTGGTGACGGTCACCTCTGGACAGGAAGATCCTTTGAGGCGGCCCCACACTAGCGAAAGCGCCGCGGCCCTTCCAAGCCCAGGAGGGGCGCAGGGCCCGGCAGCCCCGGCGGCGCGGAGCACCTGAGGAGCGCGGCGGGGGCGGAGACCCGGACCGGACCGGACACGCGGGGACCGCGAGCAGCTCGGGGCGCACGGCCCTCCCGGGGGACTCACTTGGATCTGCAGCGGCACGAGGCGCACCTTGCAGCGCTCGCTCACGGCGAAGCCCTTGGGCAGGTCCACGTATTGGCCCCACTCTTCCGCGAAGAGCTGCACCACGAATTTGCGGTGCATGTCGATCTGGTCGCCGTACAGGCTGAGGAACTTCTGGATGAGCAGCTCGTAGCCCGCGCCGTGCGGCACGGAGGAGGGCCGCGCGAAGACGGAGAAGCAGAAGAGCACCGGGACCGTGCCCGACGGCGCCGCCGCGCCCACGCCGCCGCTGTTGGGGAGCGCCGGGACTGCCGGCTCCGCCGCCGCCATGTTCCCCCGCGCGTCTGCAGCGCCCAGGCCGCCGAGCGCAGACACCGCCGGCCGCCGCGGCCCCGCCTCCCCGCCCGCCCGGCCGGCCGCGCGGAAAGGCGAAGGGGCGGGTCCTGACTCGCGCGCCCTCCTCCGGCTCCGGCGGAGGGCGGGCCGCCGCCGAGGGCTGGGCGGTGGGGTCGGGGCGCGCGCGGGAGGGAAGGAGCGAGCGCCTGCGCTTGCCGCCCGGACCGCCCCCTCCAACCTGCCCCCCCCCCGCCCCCGCCGCGCCGCCGCGGCACCGGGCGCGCCCCCCTCCCGCCGCCCCTCAGACGGTCCTGGTCGCCGCGTCTGGTCTCCCTTGACCGTCCTCGTGTGCGCCCTAGTGTAGCACCCCTTCGCCCCCACTCTGCACCTTCAAACGCGGTGCGTTCTCCAGGAGTTGAGGGTTGTGTCTGGCGATGCAGGACTGGCCGGCCTAACGCGTTGTGGCGCGTTACCTGTTGGCCGGTGCAGAGACATGCAGTCCTCCTTGAGGATGGCAGCGGTGATCTTAAAAACAGCAGGACAAACCGATAAATGCCGCATGATTTAATGCTTCCTTAGGAAGGCCCTCCAAGGCTCAGAACTGCACGTTTTATCACTGCCATAGAAACAGTACATCATCCCGATTTCCAGTAAAAGTTGAAATTGCAAATACAAAGAGGCTTAAGAGTACAAAATAAAAGAGAAGATTTATATTTTTAAGTGAGTAAAAGCGATCAACTTCACCAAAGAACAAAACAAACCCTTCGCCTTATGAACTAGCTATAGGGCTGTCTGACGAACTAGAACTACAAAAGCCTGCTCTGTGAACAAAGTTTCCTTAACGTCAGTTCTTGAGAGGATCGGTTCAAAGGCCTCGAGGTAAAGTTACATTTTAGATAGTAGAGGTTTCCTCTTAGAAAAAAACAACTTTGAAGTTACAGTTCCTAACCTGGCGCGCTTGACATTTGACATTGATAAATACTTTCTCATGTGGGGGGCAGGCTCTGGAGCATTTGTAGGATGTTTAGCAGCATCCCTGGTCTCTACCCACTAGATGACAGTACCACCCCACTGCTCCTTAGTATTTTCAGACATTGCCAGATATCACCCAGGGGGCAAATCTGTCTCCAGTTGAGAACCACTGCTTTAATATGCTGCTTAAAGCATCCTTTTGTCTTTACCCAACCCCCCCCCCCCACTTATTTAAAGCTACTGAAAGTAGTGTTATCTGGTTTCTCATCAAATTTCAATAGTTCATTTAAAACTATGTTGTCTGAACCCATCAGACCCCAAAAGATAGTTTTGCATATATTACTTCATAGCAGGGTCTTCTATTTGCAGATATGCAAATGTGCTAGTAAGGGAAAGATACTTCTTTAGGCTGACTAATTACAAAAGGGTGCCTGTTCTGGGTGGATCGATTTCACACCCCCACACTCCCAGGAATTTCTGGGACAGGGCAGACTGGAAATTGGTATGAAATTCAGGGCTCCTCAGTAAAGCAGCTTTACATCCATGATGAATAGCCCTGAGTCCACATACTTCATTTCACTCTCAGATTTTTAAAGAGATGTCTGACTTTGAGTAAAACAACCAACTTGCATATCCACTATGCTAACTGAAATTGGCCTTTGACAACTTAATTTAGAAGTACTGTCTCTGTTGTCTCTGTAGTAATAGTGCTGTCTCTGTAGCAGTATTACTAAAATTTATGTTAACGGGCACATTCACATTTAGTGAATACCCACTCTGTGTCAAGCAGTGTATCACTATGCTAGAAAAAAGACCATCAGTGTATATTTCACTGTTAGCTTACTACTCTCATTATTAGAGTAATAAGTTTCATAAATATTACTGGAAAGAGTCAAAAACTAAACCTATAAATATTCTATTGTAAAGTAGGTAATAACTATCCTAACTAGGAAAAATTTGTTATGGATAAAATATTCAAAATTATTTCACATAGAATTCTTAGAATTTTTTTTATTCAATTCTTAGAAAATTTATTCAAGACTTGCTTCCAAATTTTAAATTCCACTGGATTCAAGAAGTTATAGTATTGGTTAATATGTTAATGTGCTTCAGAAATAAGTTTCAAAATCTCAGTGGATTATTACAACATAGGTTTGTTACTTTTCCCTAATTCACAGCAACATTTGACAAGCTGATCGCTCCCTCCATTTTCCATATTTTTCACTTCACCTCTTGCACACCAGTCTCTTTTAATCTCACCTTATACTTTTTTTCAGGCTCCTTTCCTAATTTTCCTTGCTCCTCAGACCTCTAAACAAACACTTGAGTATTTTTGGGCTCAGTTCTCACACCTCTTCTCTGAGATCCATGACTTTGCCATTTATATAGTCCTTTACATGGACCTGAAGCATATAACAGGGGAAGGGGAGGGAGTTGGGTAGAAACAGGGGAGGGAAGAGCACAAGGGACTGTGGTGATGGATCACAGATGCTGTGGTAGTGGGAGAAATACAGAGACTACACCTCAAGGGAGAAGTCAAATAATGTCCAAAAGTTAATGATGTAAGAAAATAAATATAAAACATAATATATGTGTATATAGTCCCTTGACTTTAAATTTATATCATCCAAGACTCACTCCTAAATACCAGACTCACACACAAATGTCTATTCAATATTTCTACTTTTATATCTAACAGATACCTTAAATTTAGTATAATTATGTCCATTCCCCTCTTCTCGCTCCTATTAACATGTAAGCAAATGAAAACCTCATTTTAGTCATTAAACACAATAGCCATCAGTTTACTCTTTATTCTGCTTTCTCTCCTCCTCCAATGTATCAGCATGACCTAATGGTCTGAATATAACCCCTCTCATTTTGAAAAAATATCCTAGAAATACTAACTATAAAATAATCTGGTGAGCAATTGCTACCCATGAGGTTTAGAATTGCAACAGACTTTAAAAAGCATCTAATAAAGACACCTAACAAAAAGTTTTAACTAAGATTATTATTCTTTTATCATAATATCACCAAAGATCTAATAATTGACTGCCAGCATATACTGCTGTGACTATTATCCATAATATTATTCAAATTCACCTTCATATAAAATTGAATTGCTTGAATTTTTCATCTAGTTATTCAGTCAACAAATAAATGCACTAAGGATCCTGTGGTGAGCCAAAAAGTATAATGTTTTAAGGAGCTCTTGCTCTTATGGATTGTTTTTTTTAAAGATTTATTTATACATACAAGAGCTGGGGTACAGGCCAGAGTCCAGGGCAGTGAGAGGATTCATCAAAGACAGAGTGGGGAGCAGAACAGGCAGACTGACTGAAACACACTGCTGAGGGGAGCAGCATGCGAGGCAGGAGAGGTCTGCTACGCCACGTGGGTCCCCTCCCTGTCCAGTGCCAGGGATAGAACTCGTGCTGCAGTGGCTGTGGTTTGCTTCTTAGTGTGTTGCTTAACCCACTGCCCCACCAGGGAGGCCCTCTTATGTATTTTATAGCCGATTGGTGTTAGATAGACAATAAGTATGCAAGCAAATGAGTGTGGGAGATAACTTTAGTTAGTGAAAATGTAATGGAGAAAATGTCATTGAGCATAGCCAGGAGTGGTAGGATGCAGGATATTTTCAATAAATCATGTATGATGTGCTTTCCTAGGAGAAAACATTTAAGCTATGATCTGAATGTTAACAAAAAGTATTCTAGGACAGAGGGGTGAACAACTACACTAGTTTTTAGAGTGTAACAAACCTAGTATGTTTGAGGAATAGAATGGTTGGAACACAGTAAACCAGATAAGATATGTTCAATGGCTATAGCCACTTAAATTTTTTGGTTTTATTCCAAATGAAATGCTATAGTCAGGGAAATGACATCACCTGATCTATAATCTAGAAACTCATCTTACCAGAGGATGGACAGACACAGGAAGGAGGTCAAGCGCAGAAGCAGGGAGACCTGCTTGGTTGTCTATCACAGTCAACCAGGGAAGAGTGATGGGGGGTTACTATGGAACCATGGTTCTCAGTCAGTGACATTTGTGCCTCAGCATATATTGGCAATGCCTGGATACATTTTGGATGTCAAAGTTGGTAAAGGGGATGCTACTGGGATCCCTGGCTAAGTAGAGGACAGTGATGATGCAAAGCATCCAACAATGCATAGGACAATCACTCACATGAAATGTCAACACTACCAAGGCTGATAACCCTGATCTAGTCTATTATAACTGGAAATGGAAACAAATGTACTCACCATTCACTTTGGATACCTAATGAACATCTCAAATGGGCTGTTATTTTAGGGGTACAAACAAAGGAACTTTCCTTACATTAGATGTGGGAAGTTAGGAAAAGAAAATCCAGAATAACTCCTAGTTCTTGTCCTTGAATATTTGGCAATGTCAGGGGTTAAAAGCAAGATTTCTATTTTGGTCACACTGAGTTTGAGATGTTTATTAGGGATCCAAAATGAATGACGAGTACATAATTACAATCATTATCTGGATCTCATAGTACAAGATACTCATAATGTGACTATAATAGATATCAGCCCAAAGTGGTATTTAGTTCAAACCATGGAAATCAATAAGATAACTTAGAGGGAGACTCTAGCTAGAGTAGAACATAAGATTTATGACAAAGAGTTAAGTTTGAAAAAGAAGGTGTTGTAGGAATAAGGTTGAAAGGGAACAGATGTTCAAATAGGGAAAAACCCTGAACACTAAAATCTTGGAATCTGAGAAAAAATAGCATTACTATTTTATTGAGCCAAATAAATTTTTTAATCATGTTAAATATGCAATACTAGAAATTTCATATAGTTCAACCTACTAGAAATAAAAGAAAAGGCCCTTTATGCCAAAGACTGCAGATCACACTATACTGGTGAAGAGTGACTAGGAAGAGAAAGACTTAAGGCACACTGATTGAGAGAGATTAATTGAAGGGGTACAGTCCTTGGAAAGAATGAATTCCAGCATAGAAGGGGTTGGGGCTTCTTCTAGGATCAGGGACATTTGTTCTATTAAGAATGAAAGGTGAAGAATGGGGTAAACATAAAGTCAGGGTAATAACTGGAATAAGAAAATAAAAAGTATAAGTTGTCTAAGTATACACGTCTTGCTATGTATGAACTTGTGTAATTAAATGTCTATTATACTTATTTGTTGGTATAATTTAGATATCTATTATTAAAGGCAGTCATAATTTTGACTTGGTCTGGATATTTCTAAGTCTGTCTTTTCTTATTTTCTTTTCAAAGAACATATTTTCAGAGTCACATTTCTATTTTAATACATTCACCTGACCGTGACCATCTTTTGATGATTGAAGCAAGTTTATCATTTGTCATATTTTGTATTTCAGAATTGCCATGTATCTTGTCAGGAAGTTTATTTCCTGGTTCATTTTTCAATAAAGGGTCTCCAGAAGTATAAAGAAGAAGACAAAATTATAAACTAATTCCCAAACCCAGAACTCCCACTGTCTGCAAAATTTATCTTAAGATCTTGAAATCATACAGCTTAAGATAGTTCAGCAACATCTTACTAGTCACAATTCACATGACTTCAGTTTTCCAGTGTAGTTAAGGCTGGTTTGAAATCCTTGGTTACATTCTTGTTTCTCACCACTGTTTTGCTACAGAGGGCATGTCACCCATGGCAAATGTAGTTTTCTGATGTGTCGTTCTTTGATAAAAGTTAGGAGAGCTCGGGCCTCCCTCATGGCGCAAGGGATTAAGGCATAGTACTGTGAAGCGATCAGCAGACACTACAGCACAAATTTGATCCCCCCACCCCGGAGGGTGGTGACCCACATGGCACAACAGACCTCTCCTGTCTTGCCCGCTGCTCCCCTCAGCAGTGTGTTTCAGTTGATCCACCTGTTCTGCTCCCCACTCTGTCTCTGGTGACTCCTCTCACCCCCCACACCTCTGGCCTGTACCCCAGTTCTTATATGCATAAACAAATAAATCTTTGGGGGGGAAAAAAAAAGGAGAGCTTTTCATGTAGGTATAAAATTTAGCAGCCATGTATTCTGACAAGTTGAAGGAAGTGTCCTTGGGCTGAAGTCTCCTTAGCCTTTGAATTCCTCATCCCTCAGCAAATTCTATTCTGAGTGTCTCTGCTCCTCTTCTACAAGAACAGACATAATTTTTTAAAGTGAGGTGAAAATTAATTTGTTTCCCCCCCTTTCTCCTGCAAATATCAACCCATTTCTCTGTTCTCCATTAAAAAAAAAAAATCTTGTAAAAATTGACTCCAGGGCCTCTCTGGTGGCACAGCGGGTTGAGTGCCGCACTGTGGAGCATCCGCAGCACAGTGGTGTGTGTCTGATCCCCGGCGGGGGAGTGGAACCGCATGGCAAAGCAGAATTCTCCTGCCTCGCACCGCTGCTCCCCTCAGCAGTGTGTTTCAGTAGATCTGCCTGTTCTGCACCTTGCTCTGTCTCTGGTGAATCCTCTCACCTCCCGTGACTCTGGCCTGTGCCCCTGCTCTTGTATGCATAAATAAAAAATGTTTGTTTTTTTTTAAACAACTCCATTTCTCTTTATATTTACTTTTTAACTCATTCTAATAAGGCCTCTGTTTTTAGTCTACTAAAACTGCTCTTGTCAAAATCACTATATTTATTGGGTACTCCAGAGAAAGATAACTAATGAGATCTCTCTCTCCCCCCCGCCTTCTCTGTGTATACACACATATACATATGTATGTGTGTATATATGTATATATATACACACATGTGTATATATATACATACATACATTATATGCCTGATCTGAGTCCCAATGTCTAAGAACCAGGAGGACCAGTATCTAAGAGCAGGAGAAGATGGATGTCTCCTGTCTTAGCTAGTGACATTCACCTTTCCTTTCTCCAGTCTCTCAATGGATTGAACAATGCCCACTCACATTGGTGAGGTGATGAGCTTCAATGAGTCAACTGCTTGAAATGTTAAACTCTTCCAAAGACAACCTCACAGACACACCCAGAAACAATGTTTTATCAGCTACATGAGCACCTTTAGCCAAGTCACATAAAATTAATCATCATGAGTCTACTTGTCATCCATACACATCTCCTTAAACTGTATTTAAGTTCCAAATAAAGATAAGATCATAACTCCACTTGACATGATATAACAAAAAATGCACTAATCCCTTTCCCAGAAGATGTTTACTATTCACTTGCATATCCCATAACTTAATATGATGATAAAAAATTAATACCACTTAAATACTAATATAAAGTCAATATATCTTATGTTATAAGACACAAGAGAATAAGATGAAATAAAGCAAAGATATGTGCTTAAAATATATATACATACACATGAACATAACAAAATAAGGAGGAAATAAATACTATGACAATTATAGTCCTCATTTCTGTAACTGGTCACATGATCATTTATAAATACTTGGCATTTATAACTACCTTCTTCTACTACCCACTCCCTTTGACATCAAACAAGAACCTCAGTAGTCAAGGTTCTTTACCTGATGGGGTGTTCAAATCTTCATTCTGGACCAGTCTAGGAGCAGCCTAATTTCTCCTTGATAAGCAGGATCAATCACTCTAATGACTGCTGGAACTCTCTCTGTGTCTGTGCCTGGTGATACATGAAAAGTTCAAACTGGGGGATATATTGAATTAACTTTTCTTTCTGTTCTTCTACAAATACAAACCCATTTCTCAGAGCACCATAGGAAAAATACTTGAGAAAAGTGACTCCACTTCTCTTTGATTTACTCTTTAACTCACCATAGTCCACTAAGGAAAGCTACTCTTTTCAAGGTCACCAGTGATCTCCTTAGTGCTTAAATCAATCACCACTATTCCTATGGTTAATGACCATGTCTAGGTTAGGAACTTACTAAATGTATTAAATATAATCAACACATCTCTTATTATACTCTACTTTTTGAAGTCTAGTTATGTTGTAGCTTCCACTCTTTATATTCACCCAATTTTCTTTACTACTGACTGCCCTTATTTTTATTTTTAAAGATTTATTTTTGCACACAAGAACTGGGGTACAGGTCAGGGGTTATGGGAGGGGGGGTGAGAGGATTCACCAGAGACAGAGTGGGGAGCAGAACAGGCAGATTGACTGAACTACAGTTCTGAGGGGAACAGCGGGGAGAGGCAGGAGAGGTCTGCTGCGCCATGTGGGTCACCTCCCTGGCTGGGGATTGAACTCGTACTGCAGTGGCTGCAGCTGCTTCATAGTGCAGTACTTAACCCCTTGCATCACCAGGGAGGCCCCCACTGCCTACCTTTATTTTTACTTATTCTTCTATTACCTGATTTTTAAATAGCCTCAGTTCTGAGTCCTCTTTTCTTCTTCCTCTGCACACTTTCCCTAAGGAATATGATTGATTTCCCTAACTTACATGTCACCTACCTGCTGTGACAACCAAATTTATATCTCAGTGCTAACTCACCCATGAGCTTCAGACTTGTATCAAACTGCCTATGTGACCTTTCCACCTGATATATGAGGACTTCTCAAATACACCACAGTAAATGCCGAACTCTATTTTCATCTAAAGAACACTTTTCCTTTGTTTAAGATTTATTTGTTTATACATAGATGAATTGGGGTTTAGGCCAGAGGAGCGGGGGGTGGTAGTGGTGCAAGGATTCACCAGAGACCGAGTGGGGAGCAGAACAGATTTACTGAAATACATTGCTGAGGTGAGCAGTGGGCAAGACAAGAGAGGTTTGCATGTGGGTCAGCTCTCCAGCCAGGGATTGAACTTATGCCACAGTGGCTGGCAATAGCTTGATAGCACTGAGACTTAACCCCAGTGCCACCAGGGAGGCCCTAACCAACATTTTTCATCAAAGTCTTTCTTCAAAGTGGCATTACCTTTAGCCCAGTGGTCAAGTTAAAAACCTGTTTGTCATTCTTGACTTATCCCCCTCCTACTCCTAAACATGTATTTATTTGATCAGCAAAGTCCATGTTTCTCCCACCAATTAATCTTGTGTTACTGATTTTTCTTTACTCCCTTACAAACTCTTGTTTGAAGCAAATCACTTGGACAACTGCTGAATGGTTTCTCCATGTCAACTCTTGCTTCCTAGTCCACAATCCACACAGGAGAGTCAACTTTTAAAAACAAAAATGAGGCTCTCTCACTTCTCCACTTACAGGCCCTAAGAAGATTCAACCATAGTCCATAAGAAATGAAGCCCATTTCCTCACCTTGCTCTGCAAGGTCTTATAGGATCTGACTCCACTCTGTCTCTTTTCTCATATTCTATCTCTTGATCCTTAACTCATATTGCTCCGACCACTTTGAATTTTATAAGAATATCCCTGTTTCAAAGATTTGCCCTTATTTTTTTGCAAGGTTGTTTCCCAATATTTTCCCTCAGATAACCCCTTCATTCTTATCATACCATTGTCTTTACTCTTACATTCAGCATTAAGAAATTTTGTCTGTCCACCTTTTTCATCCAAGTATTCCCAGCAGCACAAATAAATAGCCTGTCAAACAACATGAAGTCAACAGATACTTGAACACATTAATGGATATGTGAATTTAATGTATTGTTATCCCTAATATTCTTTTTATTCTTGAGCAGAGTAATTTGGAGTCATTTCCTACCCTCCCCCCAAAGATGTTGTAAAAGCTGGGATCTTGGCATTTCTTGCCTTGTGGTCACCATTACACATATCAATATTATAATGACCCTGACCAAATGCTGTACTGTAAGGGGGCTGGGTGGGGTAGTAGAGAGAGACTGACTTAGGTTGATTGAAAAGCAACCATTTGTTTCTGAAGATACTGATAAACAGACACAAGAGGGGCAAGGAAGAGATAAGCCAGCTGTTCAGAGACGCCAACCCCAAATTAAAGTGAACAGGTAGCCCTGCTAGAACACCTGTGAAAGCACTATAAATACAGGTATTGCATTAAGCTAACCTAAGACTCTGGACTCCATGACCATGAGGTTTTCATAGCCTTATCCAGATTTGGCACCTGCAGCAGAGGCTCTGTCTGGAGAAGCAGCCTGCCCTCCCCCAGTGAGCAGTTGAGCAGTGAGCAGATCCCTAATATGATCACTCTCACACTGGGCCCCTGCACCTTGTCTTAGTGGCTCAAATTCCTCCCCCTCTTTACTGCCAACTGAATACTTGCATTGTTGTAATGTGGATCCCTCCCAATAAAATCAAATTATAATTCTGTGTGACTGGCTGGAATTTTAAGTGAAACTTCCTTACTTTAGTGCAGCATAGCATTTTGAGATTCAAACCTCTTATGACAGTCACCTCATTCCTCTCTCTGCCTTCATCTTTACCTCACATTCATCTGTCTGTCTGTGGTCAAATCTCTCTCTACTTCCTTTTTATATGGATATTTGAAATGGCATTTAGGACACACCTGGCTCATCTCCCCATTTCAATATCCACATGTGCAGAAATACTTTTACCAGAGAAGGTACCAGTTCCAGGAACTCCAGCCAAACAACACAAGGGGCAATGATTCAGCTACCTATGGTACTTCCCGCGTATAAGCCAAGCACGTTGCTGTTGAGAAAAGTATTGTGATTTCTCCCATTTACTGATGAAAAAACTAAGGCAAAGAGAAGTCACAAATTTATCCAAGATCAAATGATCATTAAGTAGCTGTGTCTGAACTTGAATTCAGGAAGCTTGTGACCTTAAAGAAACAGCTGTCTCTACAAATAAATGAAAAATAATTCTTACAGAATTCTTCTAACAGGATTTGCCAAGATAAAAGTCAAATGAGAAGAGGTTTCTCCTTTAAAGGCAGGACTCCTTGGTTATTAAATTCCCCCACTTTCTCATCTTTGGCAGGACTCCTTGTTTTATCATGTAATATATTATCTTACATATACACAATTACTTTAAGTGCAGGGCTTTTAGAGTAAAGCAAGAAAAGTATGCTATATAAACTATGTAATACAATTGTAAGGTATTTGCTAAACAGAGACTTTTAACCAATCCATTAAAGGAACACCAACTGTGAGTTGGCAACAAGCGAGATGCTCCTTATCACTTTTAATTCTCTCTCACACACACAAAATTCTAGAACAGTTTGCTGGATTCCCATGCCCCAATACATTGTCCTAGTTCAGCCTTTTTTGTGCAACCCCAAGATCCCGGGTTAGGATTTTTTAGACTGACCATCCTATGGGATCAAACGTCAAATTCTCAACAGACAATTCCAAACCTTTGAGCTATGGAGTCCTAAAAGCTTTGCCCTCTTGAAATGGTTAACTTTTCTACCCATCACCTCTGCTTCTTGCTCAGGTCAAGGTGCTTTAACAAAGCAGACCATTCCTCTATTCTATTCATGTTCTGGGTCTCTGCCAGGCACTTTTGCAACTATTTCCTTTTCTATGCCCACATTCCTTAAAGCACCCTCTTTACCAATCCATTCTCTGTTTCTCTCCCATACATTGGGAGTTTCACCAAAATAATTTTCACAGTTCTTCATATCACTACAATCGTAGGGTTGGTCAGGTCACTTGCCCTGAAAGTCACATCTTCTCTTTGCATGAATTTCATTCTCCTTTGACCAAAGAAAGACAAAAGTGTTCTACTGGCAATAACACACTGATAAATGGGAGATGTGGGGCAGGCTGCATAATTCAGGATGCTGTTGAACAAGCAAGATTCTGTCCTTTTCATTGATAGAATAATCATATGGCATCAGTTTTTTTGGGTAGGAGGACAAAGAGAAAAAGATGGGTGAAACTAAAGGATATACTTTAGTCATCTAGAGCTTCAGGGGGACATGAGTCTGCTGACCAGATAGTTATTATCTGCTTGACAATCAAGTGTTGTAACGGAACCCATACCCCAGATCGCAGGCCATTGTTCTAATCTTAACAACAAGGCATTCTATTGGTCAGCTTCTGATCCCTTGTCATAAATTGGTCCTCAGCCCCCAAGGTGTTCCTGGTCATACCTCATGAGGTATATGTTTGGAGTATGTTTTAAGCATCAGTCATCAGCTCCTGGGCATTCCTGGTCATACCTCATTATGCACAGACTTCCCAGAGTAATCAAGCTTTCTGCTCTTGGTTGATTTGAAAGGCACCTTGTAACGTTTGGCTCCTATGACTGATTGGCCAGGCAGTTCTCACCTTGTAAAGGAATGCAGAACCGCAGGTAACAAATAACTATGGTCCAACAGGCCACTTAAATCTAGCAGACCCACAAAGTAGCTCACATGCACCTCAGTTTATCACTCTAATCTGTCAACCTGTGCGGGGACATGCCAGGTAGTGCTATCTACAAAATACTGGAAAGATGTATTAAAAGAATAATACTATCTCAAATAATTTTTAAAAGTTAAATATATTTTGGTAGATAGAATAACAATCCTCATACATATTATGGTCAGAATGAATTAATACATTTTTTTTAGAAAAAACTTGATATTATTTATCAAGCTTGGAGACATTATCTGTGCTCTGTGAATTCTGTTGTGAGAATCAGTATAGATAAAGGTGCTATAACAGATAGATACATACCTGCAAAGTGATTTAAATACAGTGGGTTGGGAGACTTTCATTAACAGAGTGACTCAGAGACCAGGCTTCTTCCTTCTAAAGCATTTTCATCTTCTAGGTAGTCTCATAAGCATCTGGCAAACAGAAAATGGAAAAAATATATTAATTTAAAACTTTAATCTAGAAGTGACAAACCTCACTTCTTTCCACATAGCACTGGTGAAAATTCATCACACACCAAACTCCAACAGAGATGGGGGAATGTAGCCTGACTGTTATGTGCACAGAAACAACAAGAACTGATCTTTTGTTGATAAAGTCTCCACCACTTCAATACTTCAAAAGAAATAAGCCAGAAACACTATCCTAGGAGTTCAAACAGTCCCACAAACATCAGTATTAAGGACAGATAAGAAGATGTGGGTTTTATTGTGGTTCTGGTCTCAATTCCAAGCTGTTTCATTTTATAGTTAGGATAATCCATCTTATCAAGGAGACTTGGGAAAGAAAAAATGGGGTAATGTATTTAAAGCACTTACTAAAGTACCTGTCAAATAGCAAGCACTTAACAAATGGTTGCTGCCATTATTGTTGCTATTTTAAGCTTTATATACAAATATACTTATCACAATTATTCCTACTAAATCAGAACAATCTAATTGTAGTAGCAAGTTAATCATGACACCCACATTTAGTAAAATAGACTACATTTATTTAAAAGATGAACACTGCAAGTCTATACAATGTGATGGAAAAAAGTTTATAACTGTAAATATGTAAAAGGATGAAGACTGTAGTGATGATAAATAATAAAAATTTAATTAGGTTAAAATACTCAGTTACAGAAAAATTTAAAAACACAACAAAGTTTTAAGCAATGTTATTTATCTATAATTTTTGTTTTGACTTGTAGTTTAGGTTTTTAAAGTATTGTTTTACCCTTGGGATTTTTGGTTCTGTTTCTTACTTTAAAAATTTTTTAAGTGGGCCTCCCTGGTGGCGCAGTGGGTTAAGCAACACACTATAAGCAAACAGCAGCCACTGCAGCACGAGTTCGATCCCTGCCACCGGCCAGGGAGGGGACCCACATGGCCTCTCCTGCCTTGCCCACTGCTCCCCTCAGCAGTGTACTTCTGTTGATCTGCCTGTTCTGCTCCACGTTCTCTGTGGTGAATCCTCTCACCCCACCCCCCCCAGCACACCTCTGGCCTGTACCCCAGTGCTTGTATGCATAAAGAAATAAATCTTTAAAAAAATTTTTAAGTGATAAAATATCTACAGGTAGAGCTGAAATTTCTTTAACTGTCTTCTGATGCCCATCCCCCATCCCAGAAAAAACCTTTTCTTGACATTATATATGTTTTTCATGATCAAGTATTTCACTTTGGCTATTCAAGAATATTCACATAAAAATATAACTACTCATAATTTTTGTAACTGCATGAATGTTATCCATCTTTAATTTGTTTTTATGCAATATTGTGTGTTTAATACCTCATGATTATTCTGTAATCTAAGTCCTTTAATTTAACAGTTCCATAGTATTTCACTGAATTAACATCATACATTCATTTATTCACTTACGCCATGGATATTTAGAAGGTTCTAATTTTTTGCTATTCTAAAGAAATGTTCCAATGGACATTCTTTTGTATATCTCCTTGTGAACTTCTGTGATAGGCTCCTGGAGTTTATTATCAGAAATCAAATTTATGATTAGAGTATGGTCATACTGACATTAATTAAATGTAGGTAAATTGATATCTTTCTAAGTTTACATTCTGTTAAGAATATAGGAGGTTCAATTTTCCATACCCTTTTTTGCTAATTCTTTCAGACTCCCCCCACCCTGCCACTGCCAATCTTATGAAGTTTAGTGATGTATCTGTATGGTTTTGGTTTTCCTTTTACTGATTAATTATGAAAATAAACAATTAGATTTCATCTTATACAATTAGATTTCATCTTATCATACAATTAGATTTTGTTATACAATTAGATTTCATCTTAACTGCTTATTTTAATTCTTTGCTATATGTGTTTATCTTTTACTTACTAGTTTGCCAGTTTCTCCCTATATATTTGCAAAATTAAACTAATTTTGAAATATAACCTTCCCAAATGTTGTTGCCTATTTGTAGTCTGAGATGTAGTTTAACAAAAAAACTTTATACTTGGTAATTCTGGTGGGGAATAATAATGTTTTTCAAGTTGCTTCTATAGGAATTAATACCTGTGAAATACTAAAGGGATTTCTGGGGACAAATGTATACTCCACACAGGTCAATAAAAGACAAGCCAGCTTCTGATCCTCTTGCAGTTCACTTTCCCTGCAGCTAAAGTCAACAGAATGTAAATATGTTGCCAACTGTCAGGGGTTTTCCTATTGCTCATCTAGACTTCAATATCTGCTAATTTAGATAATGGATGCAATCCATCCATTAGTAGCATTTGCAACAAACACATATGGATGGCCAGTACTTGGACAGCCAGTCATTAACTAATGTGAGTCATTTCCAGATGAGAGATACTTTTAAATGCCAGTATGACTTTTATTTGAGTAGTATGGCATCTACCAGGTTTGACCTTAAAGAAATAATCCAGCTATTTGGCAACTATTGAAGGACTCTAAAAAAGACTGCTTGCCTACCAAATTATAAGTTACAGAATAAAATATCCACTAAAATTTGAGGGAGGAAGGGAAAATATAAGAAGGAAAGAAGGAAAGCTTCAGAAAAAGATTGGGAGTACAGAGAACAAATTCAAGTCTATATATAACTGAGTAAGTGTTAGGTGATGTTACAGTAACAAATAATGCCTAACAATAAATTGTTTTGCTCAATTTATACATTTCCACATAGGTCACAGAGAACTCTATCAATGTAGTTGCTCAGGAAGCAGAAATTTCTGTGATCATCAGAACTTCCTCCTCAAATTGATATACATCATTTCTTTTTTTTTTTTATTAGTTATATTTGACATCATTTGTAGTCCCCAGGGGGTACCCACCA
>JAGFMF010011668.1:911944-927137 GCA_019455555.1 Galemys pyrenaicus
CCCTCAGCCTGACTCGACTACCCGCTCCTTCCCTAGTATCCCTAAAGTTAGAGACTTAACTCACCAGGTCTGGAGCGCTTCCTCGGTTGTCTGTATCGCCTACATCATTTCTTATTACACTCAGTTGTCCACAGTAAATCTCAGGGTCACCTACAATTTCAACAGGAAATGATGTGCTTCCAGTGATATGCCTGGAAGGAAGGGAACTGGAAATAGCCAGTAAATACAGTAGAGGTCACCAAAGGTTGATTTAATTGGTTCACTCTTTGTCCTACAAACAGAATACATACAACTTTACTCCAAAGAGACAACCCTAGTTCCCACTCATACATGAAATGCAGTCCAGTAAGTCTGGACCCATTCATTATATTCATCAATTTCTAACTCAATTTTGTATTTGGCTGCTTTAGAAATGGAGATCTATCAATTTAAAAGACAAATTACTAATTTCCAATAATTCCATTTATTAGTGTAACAGAAACAGATAACCATGATGAGGCTGGAAGCAAAAGAAGAAAAGTTCAAGTTAAGAATGGCTGAATATGGGCCTCCCTAGTGGCCTAGGGTTTAAGTCTTGGTGCTAACATGGCTACAGCCTAAGTTAGATCCCTGGCCAAGGAGCTAACCCACATGCAGCACAGCTGACCTCTCCTGTCTCTCCCACTGAATATATGAGGTTCAATTTTCCATACCTTTTTTTGCCAATTCTCTCAGACTCCCCCCTGCCCCACCCCCCACCAATCTTATGAACATTAGTGATGCATTTGTATGCAGCAGTATATTTCAGTAAATTTGCCTGTTCCCTGTTCTGCTCCCTCTTGTCTCTGGTGAATCCTCTCACTCCCTGCACCACTGACCTACACCCTAGTTCTTCTATGTAAAAAAAAAAATATATATATATATATATATGTGTGTGTGTGTGTGTGTATACTGTCCTCATTTAAAAAAAAAAAAAAAAGACTGAATGCTGCCAGTTCCATGAATCTTACAATAAACTGGATAGCAGATTGTCTGGCATTTCTTTCATCCTAAAATAAGTTTATGGTGATATCTGGAAAGGACAAACAGAAAGAACTTTCACAAATACTTTCCAAGTTAAAAGGATGATGTGACAACACTATGTAGTGTATATAGTAAGAAATAGGCACCAGGATACATCACCATTAACTTTTATCCCAGGCATGTCTAGATATGCAAAATTAAATTCCCTTCTCTTGTGAGCTGACTAAATTTAAACTCCAGGACTCCTTTTGCAAGTACACTTCTTGTCTAATTTCACCTCATTTTTGTCCTACTTGTGTGGTCTGCAGCCCTAAGCTCATTTGAACTAAAGTCTAATATCTATGCTCTGTCATTTAACTTGCTGGTCCTAACTGAATTTTCCCCTCCATAAAGATAGAATTATACAAAGAAAGGAGTTTTTTTTAATGAGGATGAAAAACTTTCGTCAAAGGAAAATACCATATTCCAACTGTTTTAAGCAACTGATGGCGCAACTGGCTGAAAAATAAATTCCAAATGAGACAGCATGGGGTTATCTTTTAATATGTAAATTATACTTAGAGAAGAATAACCTCAGAAAATAATGAAATAACTTGAGAAGAAGTGCAGAATACCTAACAAAAAAGAAAGCAAGCAGTTGAAGAAAAAAATCTGGGAAAACTGAAACAGAAGTCAGAAATGTAGGCTTTCCCTTCCCATGACAGCCAGGGTATCTGTGAGTTTGCTAGAAATGTAGAATCTTGGGTCCTGACACAGAATCAGCATCTACATTTGAACCATATCATCTCATCACATACATGTGTGCTAATGTTGGTGCTCACTTCAGCTGTAATTATGTAGTTATTTAAAAACAGAAAAATATTGTTCATATATTCTGGCATTCAGAAAGCAGCATCTGAGTCTGGCAACTGGTTGACAATCAGTAACCGTTATTAAAACCAATTATCTTCTTTGGTTGGAAACATTTCTTCTGCTATCTAGAATATTATAGCTGAGGTAGTTTATGTAAATGGCAGGCAATAAATATAAAATTTAAATAGAGGAATGAATAAGGAAAATTCCGCCTTTTCTTGATTTTCTTAGGATCTAATATGACTCTCTAGAGCTGATCTGGAAAATATGGCCATTCTCCTAGTATACAAAAAATGCTGAATTGGGAGCTCATATGAATATTCTGAGTTTCTTGGTTGTTATGCTTGCTTGTTCTTGATAATGAAAACAAGATCAGATGGTATCAGCACTTAAAAGGCTCTATGAGACAGCTACCAGAACTTAAATGGAAGTTGTTCTTAAATAACTCAAAGGTTTTCAGTTGTTTTTCTTAGCATGAATGAGACATGTACAGTCAGTTGGCAAGAGATCTTAATTTTAATACACTGAGTTTTTCTTAATGTAGTTGTGTTCAGAAACCACCTTGGAGTAGGGGAGATTTCACATCAGACAAAGTCCCTGATGACTGTTGAATAATGGAGGGTATAGTGAAGGGTAATCAGTGCAGGGAAATATAATGGATATATTTTAAGATCTTATCATGTGACAAGCAAAGGAGCAATTTCTGACTCTAATCAGGCAGAGCTCTGACTTGAATAATTGGGTGGGTGGATCATGGTACACTTTACTGTGATCAGAAATACAGTACTTGGGCCTGCGTGGTGGCGCAGGGGTTAAAGTCTCAGCACTATCAAGCTATCACCAGCCACTGTGGCATGAGTTCTATCCCTGACCAGGGAGCTATCCACATGGTGCAGCAGACCTCTCCTGTCTCACCTGTGGCTCACTATAGACACAGTAGGGGAGCAAAACAGGCAGTATTTCAGTGGGGAGCCTGTTCTGCTCCCCACTGTGTCTCTGGTGAATCCTCTGACCCCACACACCTGTGGCCTAGATGCCAGTTCTTGTATACATAAATAAATAAAAATATTTTTTTAAAAAAGAAATATAGTACATTGGCATACTGAAATATTTCGATATTTTTAAAAAATGAGTTAAAAAGAGGGGCAAAGGACTTTGAGCTGATATAGAGGAGAAACTAACAGCTTAAAGGTCAAGAGACTCAAGATCACAAAGAAATGTACTTACAGATGTCAAAGCCTATAAATCTAAATAGAAAATTCAGAAAGCCAATGGATTTATCACTATGTTGATCACTAACAACATTTAGGCAGCCATTTTTGTGCCACTGTGGTATCAAAAGTAAGATTTCTGTGTATTAAAATGTAAAATGAAGTAAGGGAGTAGAAATAAAAGGATTTCAAGAATTTTGGGTAACTTTAAAGGGATGCAAAGTTAAAGGAAGGTCTTTTTGTTTTTCAGAAGGCATAAATTTAGGGAGTGGGAAAAACCCCAGGGACTAGTTGGGTAAATCTAGGGAAAAAAAGTGCAAAATTCATGGAAAGAATACTAAGTGATAAAGAGGAATCTTAAAGGAAAGTACTGGGCAGAGAAGTTAGTCATAAATCACAAGAACCTATTTAATATCTGAGAGTAGACAAAGCTTCTGAATGAAGATGTAGATGTGAATATGTGTGCAAAAGGTTAGTACTATCAGACCCTCAACTGTATAAGATATGTTGATTAAGTTGCACCCTGAATGCGAAGTTGATTCTAAAATAAATGCTATAATTAATAAAAATATAACCATTTCTAACAATCATTCACATAATGAAAACTCTAAAATCAATTATACTATGAACAACTTCAACAAGAAGATTTTAATAAAGGAATCATACATGCAAGGCTAAATTTGAATTGAAATTATGGGATGAAGGGAAGTTGCTGATATTCCACAAAGGCTCTATTTTCATGAGTAAGGCTAGCCTAGTCTTCATGGACATCTAATCCATCAACTGAAATATTTGCCAGTGGTCAGGCTAAGGTGAATGTTTGGGATGGCAGAACTGAAAGAGGAGAACATGCCTACAATTTGATACAAAATAAGAGCTGAGAAAAGGGTTATTGACTTATGCTTCATAATAAATTGCAACTTGTAATCTTTTATTTATGTTGAGCTCTGGAATTTATACAGAGATCACAGACCTTTGTCTGCTTTATCCCTGTTGACACAGCAGCCTTTCCTATTTAGTGTCTGTCTTGTGATGATCCTAGATATAGGCACACCTTGTTGAACATTAAAACTAAGAAAGGTTACGCTAGAGTTGAGTGACTATGTCATCAGGATAGCTAAGAAATTTTAAAATCAGATTGCAGTGTCCACTGGTGCTTGTACTAATACACACCCGGGCAAAGTGTAAAAAATGTATTTTGCTTTCATCCAATTTAACCTTGATATATGTGATAGTAGAAGCTATTCAGACTACAGAAAATTAGGGTTGAACTTCTGACCAGACTGTAAAAATATAATCACAGGAAAAATGCCTATATAGTTCACCGACACTTAGAAGCTTTCTCACAGTTAATATTAGTTAAATATTACCTAGCTGATATTAATTAAATAAATTAATACACTGGACATTTCTAGAGAGTCACTAAATATTTACTAAACACTTGAAACAGTCAGTTCTGAGGTGTCAAAGTTAGAAAGATATCCTGTGCAGAGGGAGGTTATAAGCAAGGGCAGAATGGCTCATGTGATAATGACTCAGAGTTGGAGATCTAAGTATGGACTCATGTTTAAGTCACTCATGTTTAAGATGGTTATATACAGAAATATTCATAAATATGCAATCTATTTCCTTCCTCTGTCAGCTAATAGGGCCATGAAGCAACAAGACCCAGAAGTAACCCAGACCTGAGATTTTTGTCATTCCAATAAAGTAAGCAAAATGACTCTAGGACCAAGGGAGGTAATTTTTTTCAATATACTTTTTTATTTTTATAAAGGTTTTATACTTATAGGAAAACTCATATAGAGAATTCCCACATTCTTTCCTCACCCCCATCTTCATCCTGTTCCTACTATTATTAACATCTTATATAAGTTGTATATTTGTTACCATATTAATACATTATCAGGAACTAAATTACCTCCTTGGTCCTAGAACCAGCCTGCTTACTTTACTGGAAATTTATTTCATTTTTTAGGGTGCAGGTTAATCAACATACTGTGTAGTTTAGGGTCTCATGGTGCATCATTTACACAGCTAACCTTTTGCATATATATTCACAACTACATCTTCACTGAGCAGCTTTGCCTGCTCTCAGATGTTAAATCTGTCCTTGTGTTTTATGAATCTAGAGCATCTAGTAGAGCCAGAATATCAGAAAGTACTCAAAAAGTCCACAGTGATGATATGTGTCAAAGATGTACGGAAGCCAGCTGAAAGCACTTGCTGTAGTGACCAAAACTGGAATAATTTGAGTGACACAATTAAGTAGTAAGGCATTATATTCCAGAGAATCAAATAAACATCTGCAAGTTCATGCTAATGTAAACAAGCGATTAAATAAATGGGAGAATAGAGACAAATCTCTTGTATAGAATTCCAAATAATCCAAGTAGAGAGTTTGCTTTCCAGGACATAGAACATAACAGCTTACTTCTTAAGTGTGGGCTGTGGATTATGACTTCTTTGTAAAGAATACAGTATGAAAGGGGGGAAGACTACATGTACAGCACACCAACCTGACAAATACCTCAGCAGAATGATCCAAGTTAACATTAGCAGTGATGTGGTGCAATGAAACTGGTATCTGAACTTGGTAGTCTTCCTCTCCAAAAAATTGTCTGAAGGAGATTTATTAAGTGCTTCCAATCTGAAATCATGTTTGTCCTGCAGAAGAGGAAACAAATTCACAGATCTTTTTCAATATACTTTTTATTTTATAAAAGCTTTGTACTTATAGAAAAACTCATAAAAGAATTCCTGTATCCCACCCACCCCAGTCCTGTTCGCACTATTATTATTAACATCTTATACTAGTTGTGGTATATTTGTTACTAATATTGATACAGTATCATAAACTAAATTCCATACTTTTTATTGAGATTCCCAGAGGTTTTACACAATGTCCTTTGATATCCCAGGATTCTATGCAGGCTGTCTTGTTATATTTAGTTGTCATGTCTCCTCAGGGTTCTCTGGCCTATGACAAGTTCTCACATTTTTCTTGTTTTAACTGACATTGGTACTGATCAGACATTTTGTAGAATATACCCAGGATTTCTCTGATGTTTTCTCAGGACAGATTGACATTATCTACAGATTATTGCCCACAATCTTTTTTCAGTTCACTGTCAATGACTAAAGTCTAAGAATATAACAATACTATAATTGGTTGTACTTCTCAAATAAATACCCCCCCTATTTCCTATAGAAAAATGGATTTTAGTGTCAAACTTTAATTGATCCAAATTCTTTCTGTGTTGTCATATAGTACACAACTAGATCTTAATAGTATCATATAAGGTATTATCTTTGGATTTAAATAGATTATGATACCAGTCTGTTCATATTTCTCCCTTACTGGACTTCAATAACAACATAAAAAAAATGTCTTTTTGTTTGTTAAACATTGATAGTCTGACAAAAAGTGTCCATTATGTTATTGCTTTCTGGGCATAGGTTTTCATGTATCCTCTTGAGTACTATTACTTGTTTGTGTGAGAATATATAGTATCTGGTCTCCGTAATGTAGCTGTTTATATTAGAGAACTTGCTTTAATTTTCTGTTATGTCATCGACGATTAATAAAACATGACTATAAAAAACAGATTTTTTTTTGGCTCAGATGCCCACTTATAGATAATTGTATATTTAATAAGTAGCACAAAGAAGGGCCATGGTGAAAAGAAGCAAATAAGTTACCTGGTTTCTAAATCTGGTCAAACTGTGCGAGGTGTCAATGTAAGGCTATCTTAGGACCCATCCTTTTGTGTTATGTGATCCTGATTCGCATCCATTGTAATCCTCAGCTGCTCTTCTTATTCCAGTTCAAATTCACTAATAGGTAGAAAGGGCAAAAAATCTGTTAGTCCAAAAACATCTGCTTTGAGAACCATACTGGAAGATTCCAATCAGCACAAGTGGTAGGCAATATTATTATCTTCCTGCAGATATCTTTCTTTCAGTTTTCAGCCTAGGTGAAAAATTAAAAGCCAGAGAATTTAACTTCCAATCCTAACTAGTATGAATCTAATTTTCACTTTGAAAGGCAAGTTGGCAACATTTCTTTTCAGACAATTTTGACTTCTCTTCCACCTATCATTCCTTCGACATTGTGTTTAAGTTGAGTCTGTGCTAAAGACATTTGGAAATTAGGGGTTCATTTGGGTTACCCTCGCTGCAGTGGCCTCTGAAATGGTCTTTGTTTTATTTTACTACTCCTTAAAGACCCATGAAGTTAGTGGCTGAGATCTCTGATCCCAGCCACCCAGGCTTTCTCATTAATTTCCTGCTAAAATTGGAGTCCTGGGAATCCCTTTGTTTCTGACATGCTCTCCTCACTTCTGGCATATCTCTCCTCAAAAGTCAGGCAAATCTCACTCTGGACAGAAGCCCCATTGTTCTGGATCCTCTTTAGTGTCGTCACCCAGATTTCTCAAAAAAACCCACAAAACTGATACTACCTTTCCCCACGATTGTGTCCTGGTAAAAGGGGATCTTGACATTTTGAATTCCATTTCTCACCTTCTTCTCCTCTCCCACAAGACTCCCGCAAAAACGAACATTTAAATATCTAATTTTGCAATTTTCAGGCTCAAATTTTCATTTTGTTTATTTCTTACAGTTATTATTTCTCTGAGATGTCCAATACTTTCATTAAGAGCAAAAAATTTTTACAATTACTTTACAATCCTTTCCTGTTAACTCCATCATCCATTCTTCACACTGCTCTAGGATCATTTGGGGAGGTCAGTCAGAAATTCTTCCTTTCACTGTGTCCTTCCCCCAAAAATTTTGTCATAACCTCAGTTGAACTTAAGAAGAGACTACTTGGGCAATTATATGCCATAGTAATTTTCCATTCCTCTGAGGGAACCATGGCCATTTTTTTCAGGTAATAATGCACTTGGGAAAGGATTGTTGAATTGTCTAGGATTGTTGAATAAAAGGTTCATTTTTATATACTGGCCCCTTACAGTAAATCACACCTTATGCATTAGAATACAAGTTAATGTAATTCAGGAATTAAAGAGATACTGGTTCTGGTTCATCTCACAGTTCTGCTAGGTTCACTGTCATATCCTATGATAATTTACTTAGTACTACAACATAAACTAGCAAGTGGTAGAACCTACATAGTTTTTATTCATATACAGTGAGGTCAACAGAAACAGAAAAATACAAATAGAAGAGCCTGAATTCTCACTCAAACCAAGATGGGGAGATGGGACAAAAGAGAATAAGAATAAAGAAACAAAATATAATGCATAGAGTTCAGCATCCTGGGGGAGTTATCAAAAATGAAATTTCCAGGCCCCCCCTGGTGGCTTAGGGGTTAAGACTCAGCACTACCACCACTACAGCCTAAGTTCTATACCTGGCCAGGGAGCCAACCAACATGGCATAGCAGACCGCTACACCCCCCGCAGTGTATTTCAGTCCATCTGCCTTTTCCGTTCCCAATCTGTCTCTGGTGAATCCTCTCACCCCTACACTTCTGGTTGCACCCCAGTTCTTCTACACAAAAATAAATAAAATCTTTTTAAAAAATGCAAGGTCTCAGGACCTTAATCCAGAGATTCTCATTTAATACAATAGGGTAGCACCAGACAATCTGCACATTAGATGCTGCACAAATGATCATTATAATCTCTGGCCTTGGGAACCATCTGTCTCTTGCTGGAATCTGGAGACTTAGGCCATAAGGTACTCATGCAGTCATTTGATGGGAAGGAGGAACTGTCCCCATTCACAAGGTGGGCATTCACATAGACATTTTCAACCCTTTCCCCTTACTCTTGAAATGTGACAGGTAATCACACAGCTAGGTTCCTATCTCCAGAAGGATTACAGTCAAAGAGTTCACATGTATTAAATTAAGAAACCAAAATTCTGAACAAGGAAAAGATAATGAAGTCACGAAAGAAGTTTTATAACTCCAAAGACAATTTTCACACTGCATTTTCACCCTGACTTTTCATTTATTGAAGACATTGCCCAGAGCTCTCCTGATCTGAAAAACACAGTTCAGGAAAAAATCTTCTCACCAATAAATCAGGCACCTGAAATGATGAAAGATCATCATGAAGGTAGTTCAAATTTGGCCTTTGTTACACACATTAAAATTTTTACTTACAATTTACTGATGTTTGGGCAGCACAGCCAGTTTTTCCTTAAGATGTTTTCATGTGCAAAACTTGAAATAAGATGTTTTTGCTTTTACTGCCTAGAAATAATTCATCTTTACTATGTCACAATGTGATGAAATCTACAGGGAAGTGAAATATATTGAGAGATAAAACAACCTAAAACTTATATCTACTGAAAAATAGTCAAGTAACTTAAATTCCCTCTTAAAATGCCACTTCATTCAATTCTTGGCTCTCTTTTCAAAAAATAGTTCTGCTTTCTATATGCTTTCCTTAAAGGAAAGCGTTAACTTTAAATTGTCTTAAAAGCATACACAAGCAGTATACTGTAATTTTTCAATTCAAATGATATAGAGTAAAAAAAAAAAAAAAAACCCTACCTATTCCCCAAGCAATGTAACGCTTATTTAACTATTAAAACTGTGTGAAATTGTCCTTGAAAATATTTGTTTTTCAATAAATTTTTAACAAATAAATGATAAAAACCCTTTGTAACTTCTTTTTACTTACTAACTTGTCATGCTTTGTAATAGTTGTAAATCATAACAAGACATATCCTACTAATATTTAACTTTTTTCCTATTAATTCAATTAATAATACTGCCCTGAACTGCACACATTTTGACATAAATGTCAAGCCATTTTTTCTCTATAATCATTTTTGCCACATAGAAATAAAACTGCTAGGTCAAAATGTTATGCAGTTTATATTCAGATAGTATCCCAAAAACAATACCCATTAGTGGTCTAATATGTTACCTTCTCTAGACACAGTCAATCTTTTTAATTATTCGAATCCGATAGACAAAAAAAACCCTTAACTTTAAGTTATAGTTTCCTAATTGGTAATGAATTTTATGACTTTTTGCCAATATTTAATATAGGTATCTCTAATTTTTTCCACTGAACTTGTCACTTTATGCTATAACTACTTGAATTACATCTGTATTAAGTATAAATCTATAAAATGATGTCACAAAATTTTGCTTTAAACAGTTTTATGCATTTTTTCAAATTAAGAGGAATAAAATTATCTACAACATTTCCCCCCATACTCACCATTTCAATATTCTTCAATCCTTGCTGAAGATAGTTTCCACCTACTTTTCCTTGGTTTATAGAACCTCCATTAACATTTCTTCTATTACAGGATTTCTGGCTATGAATTCTTTTAGATGAAACTAGGTTTATTTCACCTTCATCCTTGAAGGATAATTTTGATGCATATTAAATTCTGACTTGACAGTTGTTTATCCACTGTTTAAAGATACTGCTCCATATATTTCCTTCACAGTTTGATGAGAAGTCAGCTTCTCAATCCAAACGTTGCATTTTTAAAAAGTTGTGTGTTGGTTTTATTCCTTAATTGCTATCAAGAATTTCCCCTATGTTTGGTTTCCAGGAATTTTATCATGAGTTGCATAGGTATCATACTTTCATTCCTCCAAGTTGAGGTTTGCTCGGCTTTGTAAATACTGAAATTTTGTCTTTTGCCAAATTGAAGAAATGTCTCTCTCATTTCTCTTCTTGGAGTCCACTATCACCTATAATATTTCTCCACTGATAACTAAAACTTTGTTTTCATCTTAAAAATTTCTTTTTAGACTAGTTTATCTTGCTCTATCTTCAAATTTATTGATTTTGTCCTGTTATCGCCATTTTGCTGACTAGCAAAAATGAACATTTAAATATCTAATATTGCAATTTTCAGGCTCAAATTTTCATTTTGTTTATTTCTTACAGTTATTATTTCTCTGAGATGTCCAATACTTTCATTAAGAGCAAAAAATTTTTACAATTACTTTACAATCCTTTCCTGTTAACTCCAACATCCAGGGTATCTGAGTCTCCATTGTTTTTTCTCTTGAGATGTGCTTGTTTTCATATCTAGTAATTTTGAAAAAGATCCCAGGCATTGTGAATGTTATATTCTTCTGGAGAGTACTAATTCTTCGTTGTTGTTTTAACAGGCAATTAAAGTGACTGAATTCAAACTGTAAATTTTTTTTCTTGGGCATTAGCTCAAATCTCACATCAGATCTTATAGCCTTGACAGAGATGGTTGAAGTCTGGTAGCTCAGCAAGCCAAGTTTATGGCAAAGGTGTTTTCTGCTGGCATTACTCCATTCTGAGCCCAGCTCCACAATTCCCTCTTGGTGGAAGATGGCTCATTTTATTTAGAGTCATTTGCATGGTTTTAGCTTAATGGAAACGCTGAGCCTGGAGATTCCTAATTGAGGTAAGTATAATTGTCCTTGTGCTACATTTCTCTGTCAACTACTGATACTTTGTTCAAATTCAAAGACTGTTGTGTTTCTGATCTTGGGAGTAATATCAGGATCCTATTCTAACTTACTCTTTCCATGTATAATTAGTAGTTTCTAAAGGTCTATTGAATTTTGTTGCCCTGTTGATCTTGCTTGTACATCTCTCAAAAATTCCTAAAGGTTTTGGGCTTACTAGCTTTCCTACTTGACTGTTTTCTCTCTTGCTCTCTCTTTCTCTCTTTCTGTGTGTGCACACACAGTTACCATTTTAATGGGCATTAAGATAAGGGAGCTATGAAAGCATATATTTAACAGTTTTCTTCCTTTGAAGTTAAAAAAATTTCAGAACAAAAACTCCAAGCATGTATCAATGAAGATAGTTTTATTGAGTAGTAGGAAAGGGCCTATAAAAAATCCAGTACTTCAGTACAATTAAATCACATATTCAAAATTATAAACTTTAAATACTAAAAAGTACATTTTTAGTGGTTGTCTAAACTATTGACCACTTATTATTTAAAATCTTCAAGATTAATGCACATATTTAGTTCTTCACTGAATCTCTAAATAGGTAAAAAAAATTATCAACTAAAATTTGTTATCAATTAAATCAGAGGAAAGCTTTTACTTAAAAAAGATACTATATATTAAGAAAATGTAGCATATATTCAATTAATTTCCCTTTCCCCATTTCATACTAAAGAATCACATGTTTGCCTCTCATCTCTCCTAACAAAACATAAGAAAATTCCATATGTAAAAAATCTTAGAGTTTGATTTCCCCATTCATTATTTGATCATAAAGCTCTTTGGTCAGTGGGACATAAGATTTCTTCAAGGAATCCATGAAGTAAAGTGGGTCAGAAATTTTCAGTGGACTAAATCCTTCTTCTACCAACTGAAACTTCTGCAGTTTGAATGTACCTGTCATTTCCATCTTTTCCTATAAAGAAATTACCAAGATTAGGGGTATTTAATATTTAATGCTTTCTATAACATATAATGACAAATTAAAAATTCATCTCTATATTTAGCATAACATTAGAAGTAAAAATGCCCTTAGATCACTTAAATGTTTAGAATGATTTACCAACAAACTTTATTCAATATATAAGAATTTTGAATATAGTCCACAATAAATTAGAAATATCTAAAATACATAGGTTTATCTTTCAATTCAATGTCAATATGGTATTGTGTGCCGAGCACTATTAGACACTATGAAGATTATAAAAGACAGCAATATATTCCAGAAGATGCAGTACTATTAAGAACTAGAGGGAGTCATGAATTCTTTACAATTTGGTTTCCCACTCAGATGCCTTGTGGTAACTCAGTGTATTTCCAGAGTCTGCATGAGCTATTTTAAATTTTCAAAGCAAACCTAGTGACATTTGTTGGCCACCAATCTCAAACTAGTAGCTCAAGGTAATTCACAGCTTTATTATTTTGTGATATGTATCTTTTTAAGTGATGGCATATATTTTCAAAAAAAAGGTTTCAGTGGTTGCTGTGATTTAAAAAAATAAAAAAGACAAGTATACCCAAAAAATGGTCCTGTCTAGTTCGATGTAATTCCAAGGTTTGAAGAATTGTATACTGCCCAACTTGTAACTTCTTGGTACTTGTGGTTATTTAAAGTTTAAAAAAGTATCGCTTAAAATTTTTATGAATTATTTTTTCAAGTGGCATATTATTAGACCAAAATACTTAGTAATTTGTTTTTACTTATTTGTGTTAAGGTTTTTGTTTGGCCCAAATGCCATGAAAAAAATTATAAAGATACCATGGATTTAGAATGTTTAAGCATCTCTGCTTCAAGGGATGTAAAGGAGATAAGCTGGGTTTTGGTGGTAGTTTCAGGCACACATAAGAAACCTTGTTTCAAATGAGATGACATGTAGTTATCAATATAAGGTTTCGTGAGTAAGTTGGCCATTTTTATCTATCTGAACTAATTCAAGAGCCAAATTCTCTTTGAATCGCCTTGCTTGATCCTGTTCACACTACCCCACACACACTGTCACTAGGGGATTAGTTATGACTGTGTAGAAACATATTCATTTTCCCTTTTTTAAGAAGAATAAAAGTTTAATGTACTTGTGCAATTTGATGTTTTTGCCTTAAAAAAAAAGCAATAGATTATACTAGATATATTTCCCTATGTCAGGTAATTTTCATTAAAACAGTTCATTCAATGGTTTCACAGATCTCACATAACACTCTAATTAAACTTACTCTTATTCTTGAAGTTAAAGAGAATATCAAAAGTTCTGGGGCCTCCCTGGTGGCACAGTGGGTTAAGCAACGCACTATGAAGCAAACCACAGCCACTGTAGCTCGAGTTCAATCCCTGCTGCTGGCCAGGGAGGGGACCCACGTGGTGAGGCAGACCTCTCCTGCCTTGCCCACTCCTCCCCTCAGCAGTATGTTTCAGCCTGTTCTGCTCCCCACTCTGTCTCTGGTAAATCCTCTCACCTCCCCACATCTCTGGCCTGTACCCCAGCTCTTCTATGCATAAATAAGTAAATCTTTAAAAAAAAAAGTTTTTACTATAATAAGCAGTAGTTTCAAGAACTACATGTAACATCTTGCATCCTTGGTTACTTCCTAAAGATTATTCTAAAGATAAAATTACTGAGTCAAAATAAATACATGTAATTCTAGAAGTGTGGTTATAAATTCCCAAATTGTAGCCTAAAGAATTTAGAGCAACTTGTATTTCCATGAACAGGATGCAAGAACCGACTTAATTTCACCCCAGTCACACTGAATATTGTCATAATCATTTTTTTTGAAAAGAAAAAAAAACTTTAATACTATATATTAATACTATATATTTCTGCTACACAAATTTTTAATAAGGCAGTGTTCTATTCATTTGATCAGAAGCACACACTTTTGCATTTTTTATATAATATCATTTATTATAACTCATTTGGACTGCCAACTAAGTAGCAACTTGCAGTGTGCTTACTACAGCAAATACTACAATAAATATAACAATCATTACCCATATTCTTTTAGGTGTTTAATGATGCTAAGATGTTTTCTTAAATTTGTACAAGTTTGACATAGTTCTATGGAAAATATATCTTTTGTTTAGTGAAATTTAGGTTGCTCTAGAGAAAAAAATATACATCACTATTTTATTTATCAATTCTGTATTCCATAAAAATAGGTTGTTTCTGTGGTATGATGAAGCTGGGTGTGGTTATGTAAGAGCACCATGAGGGGTCCTTATGGAATTGCTCATGTCTTGACTGCAGTTACTGATACATGAAGCTACATAGGTAGTGAGAGTATACACTTAAAACACAGATATACACAAGTGAGCACAAATTAAACATGACATTTCAGTAAGATATGCACATTGTATCAAAGCAAATGTCCTGGTTATGATAATTTTGCAAAATGTTACACTGGAGGGAACTGAGAAAAGGATACACAGGATCTCATTCTATTAGTTCATACAACTTCGTACAAAACTACAATAATTTCAATAACAATATTTAAAATGTGTTATTACTGCTTCATATTTACTTTCCTTTAATATTTCAGAAGGTTGTTCTGAAATATATATATATGAGACAATATATGTAAAAGTTCTTTCTTTTTTTTTTTTAAAGATTTATTTATTTATGCATACAAGCACTGGGGTACAGGCCAGAGGTGTGCGGGGTGAGAGGATTCACCACAGAGAGCAGGGAGC
>JAGFMF010011668.1:939758-1031210 GCA_019455555.1 Galemys pyrenaicus
ACAACCCAGTCCAAAAATGGGCAAAAGAGCTAAAAAGGCAGTTCTCCAAAGAGGACATGCAAATGGCCAACAGGCATATGAAAAAATGCTCAACTTCTCATCATCAGAGAAATGCACATCAAAACCACTATGAGATACCACCTCACCCCAGTGAGAATGGCACATATCAAAAAAAGTAGCAAGAACAAATGTTGGTGGGGATGTGGAGAGCAAGGGTGGTCTTGTATGGACTATTCCCTAACTTTGTGGTTGGCTAACCTTCCTAGTCCCTAAAAGATGTCTACATTTAATACAAAAAGTTTACAAAAAATGTTAAGAAAGGAGACCTTTTGCTAATCCCATATTCATCTTTACATTGTGGTTATATATTTGCCATAGAGTATTGGCATGTACAGCTTTTCCTTTTTTCCACCCAACTTCCATTTTTGTTAGTGTTACAATTATTTTCAAACTGTCAGGAATTGCATTTCCATTCCATCTGTATATGAAATTCTGAACTGTTCAATCTTCTTATGTTTAAAACATGCAATGCTTACCATAAAACCCATTAAGTGAAAGTAATTACTTCCATTTCTAAATTCTGCTTTATCTTCAGGCTGACCAGAAATTTTCACTCTGAATTTTATGTATATACATGGTACTATAATCTTTGGTAGATTAAAATTTTGAGAACACTTTTTGGTTGCCCCTATACTTGAAGAACAACCTATTCAGGACTAAAATTCTTTTTTTTTTTTAAAGGTTTATTTATTTATGCATACAAGAGCTGGGGTACAGGCCAGAGGTGTGGAGGGTGAGACAGAGTGGGGAACAGAACAGGTAGATCAACCGAAACAGACTGCTAGGGTTGCAGCAGGCGAGGCAGGAGAGGTCTGCTGCACCATGTGGGTCACCTCCCTGGCCAGGGATTGAACTTGTGCTGCAGTGGCTGTCGAAGCCCCACATTGTGGTGCTCAACCCCTTGCACCACCAGAAGGCCCAGGACTAAAATTCTTATGTGAAATTTATGTGACTTTCCTTTTTCTCTGGCAGTGAATATTTCATCTTTGGGGCAATCATGAGATATTTTCAATCTTCACCTTTTTGTATCTCATCATCTCCTTGTAGTTCTTTGATTTATTTTCAATAATTTAAACAGACCATACCTTTTGGATGATCATTCTGTACCATATTATTTTCCCTGGAAACAAGGTAATCTTTTAAAGATCCACATCTTTATTTTAAAACATTTCTTCTACTAAGTTTCAAATAATCCTTGTTCTCTTTGATCTGTTATTTTTGTTGTTCATTCTTTAGGGACATTAATGAAGCAAGTATAAGATCATTATGTTTCCAAAATCTATTTCTTAAATTTATTTTTATATTTTTACTTGTGTGTTGTTTCTATTGTGTTTTTATGTCTCCTTAATCCTGTCCACCTTGCTTCCTAATGTTTACAGACCTGCTTAACTCATGTTTAAGCCTTTTAATGTGACATTCCTCTCTGTGATATTTTTATTTTTCTTCTAGTTTTTTTTAAAAGATTTTTAAAGATTTATTTATTTATGGATACAAGCACTGGGGTACAGGCCAGAGTTGTGGGGGGTGAGAGGGTCTACCAGAGACAGAATGAGGAACAGAACAAGCAGATTAACTGAAGTACACTGCTAAGAGGCAGGAGAGGTCTGCACAGGAATTGCTGTGCAACAGGAATCTGAGCTGCTGCCTCACCTTGATGTTCACTTATTAACATCCAAACTTTTTTAGAGACTGGTTTTCTTCTGAAATAGTAAAGTATAACCCTATATAGATTTAAATTCTTGAAAGATATCAAATCTCCACAATTGATTATGATAACCTTTTTTGACTACTTGCAATGTATCAAAAACACTGCAAACAACATTATAAAAAACTACAATTCACATGATATTGGGTACTTCTTATTTTCATTTCTAAACTGAAAAAAACTAAAATGAGTTGAAAAATAGAAGTTTTTCAAATAAACTGGAGCTAATCCTGACAGTCTGCATTACCAACATCACTACCACCTAACAGAGAATTTAAAACTTTGGAAAATTATAGGTGACACTAAGTCAGTAAGACAAATAAAAATTTCTGTTCTTTTTTATTTCTTTTCATTTATATTTTCTTTGAGTTTCAGCTGTTTTTTAAATTAACCAACAGAAATTGATATTTAACTCATATATTTGGAGTTGTTTTTAGCTAAGTTCACACACTTTGAAAAGGAGTATTATTATGACAGTGCTCAAATTATTTTCTCATTTACATCATGATTATTTTGTAGATTTTTGAAAATTGAGAGATTTTTAATTTCAAAATATAGGAGGTTATATACATGCCTTTTTTAAAAAAAGTCTATTTCTATTTTAATTAAACTATTGCCAAAGAATTTAATACAAGGAAATTACCACAACATTCTACATAGACCAGTAATCTTTGTGAATTGTGAAAGTTTAAAAAGAAGAGAAATTCTGCAGTTTTTAGATACAGGGTCTTACTTATATCCATTTAGTTTAAATAGTTTATTTATTGTAATATTCAAATATTCTAGGTCATTAAAGTTTTTTTGTTGCTGCTGTTCTATCAAGTATTGAAAAAGATATACTAAACTATCCTACTATGATTCTGGATTTGTTCATTTCCCCTTGAGGTTATAAAAATATTGCTATATAAACGCTGATATTTTTCCTTTACTTTCAGTTTTATTCTTTAAAAAACAGTTGCTGAATAAGTTCTATTTTGACAGTTATTTCCTCCAAGCCAGTGGAAAATGCCTGTCCGTTACCTTTCGTGTTGCATGATTGCTATTGAGAAATCAGCTATTTATCTTCTGCTGCTAGGAATGTGTTTTGTTGCTTATTTTAAGATTCTAGTGCTATCTTGACATAGGTATTTAAAGAAGTCATATCCCAGAACACTATTCATAATTTTCAAGTGACATAAAAAAAAGGTAACTAGCAAAAGTGAATTGAGAATACCCAAGGAAAATGGAAAGAGGCAAATTACTGTCCATCAGCTCTTTAAATATTAAAATTGAAGAAAAGAAGCAGATGTCATTATTCATTTTGACAAAAGAAAACAATGGGAGACTGCTGATGTTTTCATTACTTACAGCACCATAATTCACCTAAAGTTCACTTTATAGACATTCTCAACTTTAGAAAGTGATATTATTTACCATTATTTACAAGCAAAGTATAGAAGAGAATTAACATGCTTTAATATATTTCTTTTGAAAAGAAAATATTGTACTGGGCCTCCCTGGTGGCACAGCAGGTTGAGCGTGCACTGTGAAGCATCCTGGCGCAGCAGCATGAGTTAGATCCTCAGCCAGGGAGGGGACCCACATGGTACAGCAGACCTCTCCTGCCTGGCCCGCTGCTCCCCTCAGCAGTGTGTTTGAGTCCATCTGCCTGCTCTGCTCCCCCCTCTGTCTCTGGTGAATCCTTTCACCTCCCACACCTCTGGCCTGTACCCCAGCTGTTGTATGCATAAATAAATCTTAAAAAAAAAAAAAGGAAACTATTGTACTTACCTTGTAAATGAAATTTGTTCTCCCAACTGATCCAATTTTTCCAGTGTGATTCATGAAACAAATGTTTCCTTCAGTAGCTCCATAAAGCTCACACATCTTAATGTTTCCAAATCTTTCTAAAAATTCTCTCCATACATCCCGCCTCACACCATTTCCAACTGCCAAACGCACTTGATGATCCTTTTCTCCTTCTCTCTGTAAAACATTTTACTTGTAATTTATTAATTACAGTTTTCAATTCTTTCTTTCATTGCTATTATTTAAAAGGCAAATATCTAGAAGTTATATATAGGCATCAAAATAAAGCAACAAAAACATGTAAGTCTGTTGCAGAACAATATCCAAGAGGTAATGAAACTAGTGGTCCAAAGTAAGACAGCTTTTATTATGCACATCTGGGGAAAGCTCCTCATTGGAATCTAAATTCCAGATTACTAAAATCTTGTTCTAGTTGAAATCAGTAGGTAAGAAAGCCTGTTTCAAGTAAGACATTATTAAATATGAGTTTGCATTTTCAGCCCTATCACTTTTTATCTATATAAGTCTGTTTTATATATATATATATAAATTTGAACAACAGATTGCATCTTACTCTGATTCTCAATTTTTCTGCAAAAACTGATGGTAACACCCACTCCCCTATATTATGTAGCATAATAGCTAATATCCAATGTTTATCATACAGTAAATAATAAATTCAGGTCACCTAGTCACTTTAATATTTGGCTTGTGAATATTATGACAACTATTGGTAACTATTTTTTCAAATATGCAATATCCTATATTTAATAAACACTATCTTAACATGAATTACACATTGCTCAAAAGTTAAAGACTATATTGTCAGAATGGTCATAGTAAATCCATTATTCCTTCTGAGTTGTCCCCAATCATCACCAAAAGTAGAACAACAAAAACTAATAATAAATAAAATCCAGTGTCCCGAAAAAACAAAAAAGATTGATTGATGGCATTCTTTAACTCAGTTCCTTCTCAGTTTCACCATAAAGATCTTAATTTATTAACTTGCAAGAACAAAGAAAATGTGAGTGGTGAACGATAATTCTGGAAAGATAATTAAAGGTATGTGAAGAAGCAGAGTAGATAAGGCTGAGATCTAAGCCTGTGGGTAGAATAATTATTAGCAAATACTCCCAGAAGTGTTAAGCAAGCATCAAAAAGAATGCAGAAGGCAGAAGGTTTGTCTGGAAATTTGGTGAAGGAGCAGCTGCACCCTAAATACTCTATGGATAATGACCTTGGGAGTCTGCCCTTACTGCACACTGGAGCAGTACAAACTGGAGCAGTCCAGCTAGACAGATACCACTTTGGGTTGCGAAACCTATCACATATTTTAGAGTTAAAAAGAAAATCTGAATACTAAGTGGTTAGATCCCTAAATTCTTCTGCTCTGGTATCAGAGCAAATCTAATCTACAGTGACAGAAATAGGAACAGTATGCATTTACATTTGGTAGGAAATGACCCAAAGTTATCTAGGAGGAATGTCTTCAAGAAAAAGGTTGAGGGCCTCCCTGGTGTCACAGCGGGTTGAGCGCCACACTGTGAAGCATCAGGCCAGTACAGAAGTGCCAGTTTGATCCCTGGCCCCTGGTCATAGATGGGACCCACATGGTACAGCAGACCTCTCCTGCCTAGCTCGCTGCTCCCTTCAACAGTATATTTCAGTCCATCTGCCTGTTCTGCTCCCCACTCTGTCTCTGGTGAATCCTTACACCCTCTTTCCCCTCACCCCACCAATCTTTGGCCTACATCCAAGTTCTGGGATGCATAAATAAATGAATCTCTAAAAATTCTTAAAAAAAAACCAAAACATTTGCAGCCAAAAGCAAAGGCAGTGACCATGCTTAAGTCCCATGTCAAGGTTATTGTATTCTCTCAGTTCAATCATAATAGAGCCATAAAAGAAGTAGTATTATCCCCAATCTGCACATTTGAGATAATGAAGTTTAGATCCAAGAGCACATACCAAATGAACAGAGTCAGAATTTAAACTTATTAAAAACTTTGTTCACCACTGATGAAGCCATGGACTGGAACATCTGAGAACTTGAAGTCTGTATTGTGAAAAATATTAATTTCCTTTAAACAGGGGGATCCTGAACAGCTTTTAAAAATTGTACTTGGGGACAAATTCATCATTTTCAAACACATTATATGAAAGATAAATAAAATATAACTGAAAGTGCTATGTGGTCAGGGACTATTGCCTATTCTGGCCTCAGCTGCACCCCATTGCCTAGCACCGTGCCTGGCATAAAAGAGATGCTCACAACTTATTTGTGGCAAAGAATAAGGAAAGGGAGGGAAACCAGGCCAAAGAAAGAAAAGGGGTGGGGGGCTAGGAGAGAAGTAAGAAGGGGAGAACAGAAGAAACCAGCTCAAAAAAGTTTCAAACACCCTTGCTCTCATTATTCAAGTCTCTCCTCAGGAATTCAGTAATAAGAACCAATCAGGGCCTCCCTGGTGGCGCAGTAGGTTAAGCAACGCACTGTGGGGCAAACCGCAGCCACTGCAGCACGAGTTCTATCCCTGCTGCCGGCCAGGGAGGGGACCCACATGGCGCGGCAGACCTCTCCTGCTGTACCCGCTGCTCCCCTCAGCAGTGTACTTCTGTTGATATCTGCCTGTTCTGCTCCCACTCTCTGTGGTGAATCCTCTCACCGCTCCCCCTCCACACCTCTGGCCGGTACCCCAGTGCTTGTATGCATAAATAAAATAAAACTTTTAAAAAAAAAAAGAACCAATCAAAACATGAGTAGTCAGTGCTTAAATGTTCACAAACTCTCTTACACACAACATCACTACACAGAGAGGGGAAGTCCATCACGGTAGGGAGCATCCTCAATTCATATGCAGCCATTTAAAATCCCATTCAAAATTAAGAGAATTTGTTGAATGGGTCTGAGCTTTTAATACAGACTCCCAAAGGTCCTCGATATCAGATCAGTTTCCCACAGGCTTTCATCACTGTGCATCAAACTGATGTGACCATATTAGGAGAGGCAACACATTAGTTTGAACCAAGACTTTTGTTTCTTCAAAACCTTCCTTAGGAGCTCTTCCCCAAGGAAAGAGCTGAGCTGCTAGACAGGGGATTGTGTTGAGCTACAGTTACCTCCTACCATGTCAGTTTTATTGCTTCATTTGCTGAAATGCAAGCATTTGACAATATGCTTCTAGAAACAGAGTCTCTTTCTTCCAGAAAAAATACTTAATCCTACTCTGAGAATCCCTAAAACATCAGGCTGAAAGGCCTCTTTATGTGCATATGAAAAGAGAAACTCTGAGGCCCTATTGAAGTATAAATAATCTTGTATCCACCTTGATTTTTCAGGAAACAATGAGTGTTTGTTGATAATATGAGTGAGTGAAAAGAAACATAGATTCATAGTGAAAACAAAGAAGAAAATAATTTTGGCCTTCCCAGAGGGGATAATGAGCTGCATGGAAAGCAAGGTTTAATCCCTAAAGGATCACCTAAAACGGAACATATGTCAGACGTTATGATTCTTCCATCTTGATTCTATTTAATTTAAGACTGCTTCTTCCTGAAACCCTTTGAAAATTACACATGCATGTGTATCATACCAACACTTCCTTCTCAGGATAAGAACTACCCATTCACAGTTTGCTTCCTTTCACAGACACTCTAAAATTAAACAGTGAAACAATATAAGCTGCCAACCCAGTGGGTATTAAAGAACAGATACAAAGTGATAGTATATGCAACCAGGATGTCAGAGAATCCTGGGGAGGAAAAAAACAGGCAAAAAGATGTCAGACTTTCTTGACCTGCCTGGGGAAGAAATTGTGGGGGAAGACATGGCGAGGGCACTTGAGAAAAAGGATTGGAGAGTACAATTGATGCCTGTACAACCTGGGTATTGGGGTGCTGGGATCTCCTCACAGTTGAAAGTCAACATACAACTTTTGAAGACCCCCAACCTTTACTGTTTGCTGAGGACTGGAAGACTTATTGATAATATAAACAGTCAACTAAGACATCCGTTGCAGGTTACATATGTGATATACTGCATTCTTACACTAAAATATGCATAAGAACTTATTAGTAAGAAAACTGTAAGAGCAAATACATTTCTGGTACTGTACTCTATGTAGTGATATTTTAGGTTTACATCCTTTATCTACAAGGATATCTACACATGTAAGAGGACCTGTCTATTTAAACCCATGTTGTTCAGAGTCATCTGTATTTACAAGGAGAGGACTGGATGGCTGAGACAGAACAGGCTCCGACTGCCCCTAAAAGTCTTGTCATGTTGCTTTTAGGATTGGGGACAGTCCTGATTTCAGGGTCCACAGTCATAAGTTCAACAAACCATTTTAAGATAGTGTGACAAGATCACTGTGATCTCAAGTGGTATCGCAGAAAACAATCACAATGTGGATTTATTTAAAACTAATTTTCTAGATGCAATAATAGCAGGGATTGCCATTTACAGAGCAGGTACTCTGAAGCAGAGTGCTTTCTACCCTGGCAGCACTTGTGAGAAATGAAAGTGGAAGGAAAGTGCTGCTTCAAACCAGAGACATTTCAGAGTGCGCTCTAGAAAGAGGCCCATCCTCACGCCTGTCAGAGTTGGCTCTATCCTGAAGGACTATGGCAATTCACTTACAAAAAGAATGTGTAGGTGTGATGGGAGGTTGATCTGCCCTGGGAATCCAGAAATAAGGTCAAGTGAATCACAGCTACCATGCTTCATTAAAAGCACAGGGGCCCGTCAGCAGGATTGTAATTTCTGCTGTGTGCTGGATGCAGCAGTGCCCAGCATTTCCCACACAAGGATGCATAACTTTCATTTACTCAAACTCCCTCACAGGGCTCTGTCTTCCTCAGGAATTCTGACGTTCAGATTATAAGTGAGCTTCCCTGGCAAGTCTGGGATGAGGGAGAGACTGTCTAGGTCACAAGCAAATTAGTATGTGAGCAACTGGGCCCCTCATAATTGTTACTTCACTCTCTTTTTAATAATTCAACAGTTTTTCATTGAGCATCAGTTACCCTGTGTCCAGCACTATCTTGGATAGTGCGTATACGAATATAAATAAAGGATATTAACTCCCTGCATTTTTAAAAATTTACATAATAGTGGGGGGTTAGGAGAGAGTAAAAACAAAGTTTAATATGAAATATGTCATGGTGTGATGGATTCTATGAAGAAAAATAAAGCAGTGAAAGAAGACTAGGAGACAAACATTGTAAACAGTCAAGTTCTATTCTTGATGTCTGTCAGAATTATTCCAACTGCTATTCACAGACAGAAGTGGGGGGGGTGGAGTAGGAAGGGCATGAGTAGAGTGAAAAAGCTACAGGGAGGAAGTAGAGCTGATTTAGAGGAAAGCAGCAGGTAGATGTTAAGATGAGGGTTTATTCCTGATATACTGAAGGCAGAGTTTGTAGGATTTATTCATGGATTATATAGGGAGCATGAGAGTAAAAGTGATTCCAGAGTTTCTGTGAGTGTGAGGACAAAGAGAGTATTGTCAAGGAGATAGTAAAAAATTATGCTGTGGCCATCTGAAATAAGATGTCAATTAAATTTCAGTTTCTGAGCAGAGCTGTTAATCTAGATAAAAATGAAGTCAAAGGAGAAGGAAGGGCTGGAGACATAAATATGAAAGTAATTCATAGTTGATACTTGTACGCAGGATGATGTCCAGGGGATGATAGGAGAAAAAGAAAAGCTTTCACTGTGAGTCTTGGTCTCTTTAAGATGTAGGGAACAGGAAGACTGAGAAGGATGCAACAATAAATAAAAGCTAAAATCTGGCATTCTCTAGCCTAGCTCCTGTAAACCTAACCTAAACACACTATGAACCTGTCAGGCTAGAGACTATATCCTCAATCTTGGCACATAAACCATCTAGGAAACCTCTTGAGAGAAGGCTAAGTCTTCTCTTTCAGAAAGCTGCCTCCATTGTGCAAGATGTGCTTCCATTGGAATTTCTTTATCTTTAAATGAAGACACTACTCTTTATATCAACTCATATATACTACATTCATCGTATAAATGAAAAAAAAAAAAAGACTGCTTAGAAAAGTGAAATAATTTGCTCACATCACAGAATTCATGAGACATGGGCGCAGGAGTTGAATTTCATATGGAAACAAGTGAAATGCCCAAAGAAGAGAGGAGTGGATCAAGACAATGAGGTATATATATATATATATATATATATATATATGATAGAATACTACCTAGTGGTCAGAAAAGATAAGCTCATGCCATTTGTGGTAACATGGAAGGAACTGGAAGGGATTATTCTAAGCAAAGTGAGCCAAAAGGAGAAAGATAAATAACAACAGCTTCATTTACATGTGAAATCTAGAGAAACTAACAAAGGATCAGACAAAGCAAAACTCTAAGACTGACCCTTTAAAGCAGACCTGAGAGACTCAGGAGATGGGTAGGGATGGGGAGAGTAGAGAACAAGTAGAGGAGAGCCTGGTGGAGTATGGTAGAGGATTGTGGGCATTTTGGTGGTGGGAAGGTGGTGGTGGAGGGCAGAAACCCTATACTGTGAATAAATGAACAAGGATGTATGAAAAAAAAAAAAAAACCAAAAGAATTGAATAGGCAACTAAAGCAACAGGCATGTGACAACTAGCAAATAATAAAATTAAGAATCCTGGATATAAAGTTTAAAATGTTAAATTGATTTGGAATGCAGAAAAACCTTACTAAAACTACCTTTTCAAGGAGAGCTACTGAAATACACTGCTAAGGAGACAGAGGTTACAGCACTGATAGTTAACTTCTACAACACCAGGGAGACCCAAAGTGAATTAATTTAAACTGAAAGTGATCACTTATAATTTAGAGGCCATTGATAAGGAGATATGTGAGGCAAAGATACATGAAAGTCTAGCTATGCTGAGAAGCCAACGCCAAAAAACTGGTAATACCCTCTAAATCAGTATAAATAAAAAAACGTAATTAAGCCTGATACGCTTTGGATTCCATGCCTATGACTCGTCCAGATTTCGCATCTGCCAGCAGAGGCTCTGCCCAGAGAGAAGCACTCTCTTCTGAGAGGAGCTGACACCCTGGGAAGTTCTGGATCAAACAGCATTGCTCTCTTGATGGTCTCCCAAAACCCATCTGAGTAAATGGCAACCTTCCTCCTTTAACTGCCAATTGGGTCTTATGTATAGCATTGTAATATGGATATACCCCAAAACATCATATTGTTATACGTGATTGTCTTGAGCTGTCAATGAAACCTCTTCATCTAGGAAGAAGGCAGCATGTTGAAATGCCACCTCCTATTACAGGGTTCTATGGCATTCCTTACCGTTCAATCAGCAGTCATATTAAGAAAATAAAATAATCTATAGATTCAACGAGAAGTTGCATGATGATACTTTCACTCTTGTCTAAAACCTGGAAGACTGAAGTGGGGAAGAGCTGCTTTCCTTATCTCAAAGGAAAAGAATAATGACCACACTGCTCGTGACAAGAGGAGCCGCCCCTTGACTTTTTAAGGTTGAGCTACTGCCAGCAGGATTAAAAGAAGCTCATGAGGTGTTTATGCCAAAAGAAATTTTGTAATTGGAGTTCTGAAAAGGAGAAAAAAAAAAAAAAACAAGGATTGGGTGGAGGGTGGGTGAATGTTTCCAGGCAAGGAAAGCCAACTCAAGGGTTTTGGGTTTTTTTTAAGCATTTTAAAAAAATATCTATCTATCTATCTATCTATCTATCTATCTATCTATCTATCTATCTATCTATCTGTCTTTATCTATCTGTCTGTCTGTCTGTCTGTCTGTCTGTCTATCTATCTATCTATCTATCTATCTATCTATCTATCTATCTATCTATCTATCTAAGAGCTGGGGTGCAACTACATCTAAACACTCAGCTCAGACTGTGACTTCTGCCTGAAGGTAAATCTCTTTTGGAATATATTATTTATCCTGAAATTGACAATAAAGTGGCTTTCTTTCTTTAACATAAGGATTTATGTTAAATAAGTGTCTATGGGACTTCAAACCATGGTTTCTGACACATTCAACTTTAATTCTTTGAGGGTGTGGACATATCATTTGGCCACTCTCTGCCCCTACCTGAATCTACTGCTGTGCTAGTGCCCTTCTTTCTAGGGGAAGTTCATTGAAAGGAATGAATGTTGGAGCAAAAAAGCAAGATCTGAAGAAATAAGATGTAATAGCAAAATGACTTTTTCCTTTTCCTAATCTTTAATGCCAAGAACTGCTTGTACTTTTCTGTGTGAAATCAACAAAGGAAATGAGGTAATACAATGCATTTATCTTGTAAAAAAATATTAAATTTTTCTTTGGGTAAAGTTGTATTTATTTCTTTCTCCTTCAATTTGCGTTGAGATAAATGTTTACAGATTATTTCACAAACATTAACTTTTCAAATTTAGTTAGGAATTAAAATAATTAACTAAACACAGGCAGGTATTCTTTCAATTCTTTGTTCTCTGAAATTCCCTGCAGCTACAGAAGTTTCTGGAAATTCATCTAATACAAACACAGAGAGGTGAAAAGATAAGTTCAAAGGGAAACACCTCAAATACAGTATTCAATAATATAACAAGGTAATATAGAGTGGCAAATATGGCAAGCTATTAATATCCTTATTATATGAAATAAGAATTCAAGTGGATATGATAAAATATACCAAAGAGAGATGGTTAAAAAAGACAAGTAAGAACTACAGCTGGAAAAGTAACACAAAATGTCAGTAACTTAAACAAGCAAAATGAAAATACATTTGTTTTTAGTGCATGAAATTAAAAATAAAATAATATTTTCCATTAAAAAAACTAAGGTATCAAAAACAAACAAACAAAAAAACTCAACAAGATCAAAAGGTCAAAGATAAACCAAAGGGATCATGGGGGGTGGGGATGAGGAAATAAAGAGCACAAGGCCTGAGGTGATGGTGGTGCAAATGGTGGTGGGAACTCCCTGGGGACTACAAATGATGTCAAATACAATTAAATAAATCTAATTTAAAAAAAAAATTAAGGTATCTTTTGGGTTCAAAAAATATTAAGAAGCTTAAGAAAATGGGGTTTCATCCACCATGTTTGAAAGACTTGGCTGTGATGACTGGCCTAGTTTCTCTTTCCTCCAAATTACAAGGACACTGAAGAGCTTTTATCTTTTTTTTTAAAAATATTTATTTATTTATGCTTACAGAGCTGAGGTATAGGCCAGAGTTGTGGGGTGTAAGAGGATTCACCAGAGACAGACAGAGTGGGGAGCAGAACAGGCAGATTGACCAAAATACCAAAATACACTGCTGAGGGGAGCAGTGAGAGAGGCAGGAGAGGTCTGCTACGCCATATGCCATATGGGTCCTTTCCTGGCTGGGGATGGAACTTGTGCTGCTGTGCAGTGGATGCTTCACAGTGTGGTGCTCAACCTGCTGCACCACTAGGGAGGCCCTGAAGAGCTTTTATCTTATAAGAGGGCTGTCATTCCATAAATTAACCTAGTCCAGACATCATACTACCAGAGAATAGGATGAAACTAAAAGGAAAATATGCAAGGTTAAGGCATTATTATTATTCTATTGGAACTTTTTTTTAAAGATTTATTTATTTATACATACAAGAGCTGGGGTACAGGCCAGAGTCCAGGGCAGTGAGAAGATTCACCAGAGACAGAGCAGGGAACAGAACAGGCAGACAGACTGAAACACAATGCTGAGGGGAGCAGCAGGTGAATCAGGAGAGGTCTGCTACACCATGTGGGTCTCCTCCCTGGCCGGAGGTAGGGATCGAACTTGTGCTGCAGAGGCTGTAGTTTGCTTCATAGTGCGTTGCTTAACCCACTGCGCCACCAGGGAGGCCCTCTATTGGAACTTTTCAGTAAGATCATTACTCTGATATTGGCAAAGTCTTCTTGAGGAAAAAAAGATCAAAAAACTAAAAACATATTTCTGGGACTTCCTATATTAGCTATGAACTTGGGGAACTGCTCCCGACCCCCCCCCCCAAAAAAAGAGGTTGGGGGGAAAGGAGGGTTAGAGGGATAACAATGGTTTCTGCCACACAGACGTGTGCTTAAATGTGTGCTTAAAATGAATACTATCCAGTGTATACACAAAATTATCCAGTTTCATGTCCTTTACTGTATTCATTTCCCCAGTGTAATCACATATCTTTAATAAAGTGTCAATTCAGTAACTCCAGTCTAGTTTCACCTGAGTTATGAGTAATTAAAAGATTGATGTCTGTGGTGTATAGAACCAGAGAGCACAAGAGAATATATCCCAGTTCATCATCCATGACTTGACAAAGTGTAATGATAGCAAAGGCAGTGACCAGAGGTCCCCTAGCTCAGAAAAGGAGCTTCTCAAAGGTCAAGGGCAGGTCAATAGGCTCAACAGCCCCATCTCAGGTGCAGACCCATCTAAGGTGTGGATGTATCCTCTATCACCATCCTTCAAGGGGTTGGAGTTGATGGGAGTACAGAAGAGTCACTTCTTTGGAATCTCAAGAATATTTAAAAACCTGAGTTGAAAAATTAAGCATTCAAAAATATAAAAAAGACCAAGAAAAGGCAAGTAGCTTGAGCACAGAAAAACAAACAGACACAATTCAGACTTTTGTAACCTTTTCTGCTTGTTTACTTTTAAATAGGGCCAATTTATTAGAAGTATGTGGAAGTGAATACTTTAGGTGGGGGGTACAAGTACAAATAAAAGCAACACCACATTTTAAGTTTAAAACAAAACCAAGCAAAAAGATATCCTAGTGTAATAACTTACTTACCAGAAGAAAAAATAGAGAAACAAGTATAATCAGTGTCATTAGGTTTTTGTTTTGGTTTTTTAAAGAACAGCAATTTAAAAGATAATCTAATTCAACCTTGGAATAACTACTTTCTATAAGCACAGCATATTCTAAATTTCCTAATCAGATGCACATTATGTTTACAGAAATTTTAATCATTCTATTGTGAAGTGGATTGGGCTATGATTCTGTTCTGCCCTGCCATGATATAATGTCAACCACTATCTTTCTGGATGGTTCACCTTTTATTTTCTCTCCTTTGTTTTTATTTATTTTATCTGGGGTTATTTTCATATATCTTTGTAAGGCACTAAATGATATTCTGGCAGTAAGTGGAATATAAACAAACATTACTCTTTCTTTCCTAATATTATGCTTTCTGAAATAACCCTTTTTCTCTGATGATTACTCTTACCTTAGGCTGTTTGCAAAGGTAGCGACAGAGTTCTCCAATATACTGAAACACCGTCACATTATACTTTTTACAGTCATTCCAAAATTGGCTTGCTGAGAATTTCCTCTTTAACACACATGTAGCACCTATGAAAAAAAGTAAAAACTGGCAGTAGGGAAAAATTCAAGGGCAGAAAGATACTAGTCTGTCTACAATACTTTTGCTCATATTCAAAGCTTTTATAATTTATCACTAACCATTTATTTCAAGCTGATTTTACAACATTAATTTCACATTTCAATAAATCTTCAAAAAACATTCATGTTGCAATTCTATTTTTTTACTATAAATATTTTTTACTATAAATACTTTTTGTAATACATGGGATGAAAGAAGCAATAAAAATTAGTAGAGTTACAAGTACTAGAACAAGACTGCAGATAAGAGTCCTCCTTTTTCCAGAACCAAAAATATTCACTAATTCTTAACCTTGACTATAACATTTTATTTATTTTTAGACCTCAAAAAGCAATCTTCAGCTCAGAAGCTTGAGATCAAGAATTAGTAATGTCAACAAGGTAAAACATAAAAACATGTTCCAAGGAAAATCTTACTATCCTGATCCTCATTTTTATTCATTGTAGACATTAATCATATTTTTAATATTCCACAAATTTATAATACTTTAGACATGGGGGTCTCCCTGGTGGCACAAGGGGTTTAAGCACCTCACCATGAAGCATCCACAGCCACTGCCACATCAGTTTGATCCCCAGCCAGGGAGGGGACCCACATGGCGCAGCAAACCTCTCCTGCCTCAACCTGCTTCTCCCCTCTGCAGTGTATTTCAGTCGATCTGCCTTTTCTGCTCCCCACTCTGTCTCTGGTGAATCCTCTTACTTCCTACGACTCTGGTCTGTACCCCAGCTCCTGTATGCATAAATAAATAAATCTTTAAAAAAATAAAAATAGTAAAGAGGTAGTGGTAGGCCATTACAGGTTGAGGGACAACATGGAAGGAAAAACTCAGTCATCAGCCACCTTTACACGTATAGCTGAATTCCCAGGGCTGCTTTTTCCATTTCAAGAGTACTCTCAGTATGTCACGAAATTGTATCCTTTTAACAAGCATTATATTATAATTATATGATCTGCACACAATTATTCTGAATTCTACTTCAAACTTTAATGAGCACAAGTTCTAATTATGAGGTATTTTGAAAACTTATCATAAAGAAAATAAAAACTTACCTAATTCAATACATCCACCAATTCCCAGGAGAGACCCTGAACTGTGATACAGAGGAAGGGTTATATAAATGATGTCATTAGCAACACAACCAAAAGCCCACAATCCAGCAGAACCCTTTAAAGCCTGCAGTTGAGTAATCACAGCTGCTTTTGGTAGACCTGGAAGAAAAGAAGCAGAAAATAAATGCATTGATGTAAGAGAAAATAAGGCTACACTGATGTACACATGCAGTAAAGGCAAAACCCCCCACTTGCTTCCTACGTTCTTCTCTGGATATGCCCTCACCTCATGTAATGCTGTGCTGCTGATCTTTCTTCCTGGTTCTCCTTGCCACTGACCACTTAGTATCCTGCCTCAACTTCCTTAACATGACACTCTTCCAACTGACATTCTGACCCACACTTGCAGCTCTATATGCAGCACTGTATCTCATTCAGACAGACAGCTCTACCCATTCCATATAAACTAAAGTCCAAATTTGGTCTTGTAGCTCTTCTCTTGTTGTAATAATAACTATTTATACATTAAATGTCAACTGGACCATGCTGTACACAGAGTAGGACATTCTCTTTTAGTTCTAAATTTTTATGCATGAAATTCAAAGTTTTCAATTATCAAGTGATATCACCAAGATGGTGACATAGGACAGTCCTTGCTTCACTCTTCCTCACAACAGGAACGACTAATTACTGTTTGGGAAGGGACCATATTGAGAGACTACAAAAACCCAGAGGTGAGGCTGAAGCACCCCCTAAACCTCAGAGGTGAACACAGATGACATCAGAAGGAACGTCAGAGAGATCCATGCATCTGTGCATGGGAGGGTGAGTGGAGAGAAATCAAAGAGAAATCAGGTGAACGTAGATGCCAAGGCAACTATCTCAACCGAAGGCCAAGGGGAAGAAAAAGTAGAGACGGTATGAAAGTCTATGTCCTTGGCCAGGTGAAACCCAAAGGGGAGGCGCTGAGGTAGGTGAAAGCAACTTAATTCAAAGAGATATATGTATAGCTCAGTTTACACAGCAGCCAAGGGACAGAAATGAACTCAGTGTGCACTGATATATGATAAGATAAATAAGATCAAATATATATATATGCAATGAAATGTTCTTCAGGCATATAAAAAAATGTGAAATCCTAACACTTTCAAAAACATGGATGGATCTAGAGGGTGAAATTGAGTGAGATAAATCAGATAGATAAAGACAAACACTAGATGAATGAGGTATATAAAGAACAAAAAAATATGAACTATATAAAACAAAAATAAACTTATAGACTATAGGACCAAATTAGCAGTTGCCAGAAGAGAAAGAGAAAGAAATGGTGAAGAATGGGATTAGTCTTTAAGTGGTGAATGTAATGTAACATATATAGATGTCGACTTATGGTAATGTACACTTGGAACATATAATATATAAACCAATTTTACATCAATATGAAATTGTTTAAAAAAAATCCCAAATGGGAATCATGGGTTTTCTGACCAAGGCAGCACCTTGAGTTATGAAATACAATCTATAGTGACTTCTGGGTACTTTACCCATAGAGATCCTCTAATTCACCTTACTACATGTGTTCTGACATTTTTGACAGACTTTGTGCTCCCTATTTCCACTAATTAGACCAGATATATCTCATACACGAAGTTGGCAATATCTTGCCTATTATCCTAACTAATATTCACTTCATCAATTCTTCAAAAGAGGTCTATGTGGTTCTTCCTGATAGCCTGGCATCACAAACTGAGTTTACTGTCATCTATAACCTAAATGCCAACAACAGATGACTAGATCAAGATGATGTGGCACATGTACATGACAGAGTATCATTTAGTTATAAAAGAAGACTTGTGAAATGGATGAAAATGAGAGGATTACGCTAAGTGAAATAAGCCAGAGGTAGAAAGAATGATTTCACTTTTGTGAAATAAAGAGGAAAAAAACATAGGAATTAAAAATGTAAAACAAAACGAAGTTTAGAAATCACGTCTTCTGTAGGGGTACAGACAGGTGGTAAACAATGCTGTGAGTGGGTTCATGGTAAAGGATCAAGGGCTATGAGTGCTCTAGGGTGGGTGGGGTGTGGTGATATACATCTGAAGAAGTGTGCATCTATTCCTCTGAGTGATATACAGCTGTATAAACCAACATTATCTACAAAACAAAACAAACAAACAAAGCATCCACAAGAGTGTTTGTTTTCTCTGCTCTTGCATTCTCACCCTTGGTTCTACACTTACTGTCTTCCCTGGACCCAAAATATTTTCTGATCTAATGACAACCCAGCTTTGAAAAGAAACACTTTTAATTTGAGACTTGTCTAAAATATGATGCTTTATCTAGTTATTTTCCTACTATATGCTTATATCACTTCTTCAAAGCACTTTAGGCAATTAATTAGGGTATTTATAGGATAATGGTGGAAAGTGAACCAATAAGAGAGCAACTGGTGAAATGAAGCAGCAGGTAGGAAGGGTCTGGTAAGGGAGAGGCAAAGAACATGTTCCCATATATACCCGTAAGTTACTTTTTGATTAGGGGTTGAGTATGAACCAGTTATAGATGTACAGAAAAATAAGCAGGTAAACAAGCAGAAACAATGATTAATTTTAGGCTGGGGAATATTTTGCATGGAAAAAGATATATATAATTTTAGCTAGAAAGAGCGTTTACTAAGTTAAGATAATGACACCAATCAAGGTAAAATTTCTGATGAAACACTGTTAGGGTGCAGGCTTTCCTGGTGGTACAAGGGGTTGACGCCATGTCATGGGGCTTTCACAGCCACTACAGTGCAAGTTTGATCCCCGGCCAGGGAGGGGACCCATATGGCACAGCAGACCTCTCCTGCCTCACCTGCTGCTCTCCCCAGCAGTATATTTCAGTAGATCCATATGTTCTACTCCTCACTCTGTCCTCGGTGAATCTTCTCACCCCCCACATCTCTGGCCTATACCCCAGTTCTTGTATGCATAAATAAATAAAATCTTTTTAAAATTTTTAAAAAAAGAAGAAAGAAACTACAGGGAGAGAGGGATGATGAAAGGAGATAAAATCCTCATCATACATTGTGAAAAATTAGCACTTTTTAGGAAGTATTGTAGGACAGGCTTCCCAAAAATGTTGATAGACATCTCCAAGATGCTTTCCAATACATGTCACCTTGGCATGTAGAGCTAAGGTCAATTGAGACCCTGAGGGTTTAAAAAAAACAAACTGTTCTTATTACCTTAAAGAATGAGAATTACTCAGATTTATTTCCTCTCTGGAATTAACTTTTCTTATCAGAGAAACTTATCTTAAGGTGGGGCAAACAATTAGAGGCAGTGTTTTTAATAGGAAGTCATCTTCTTGTCATGTGAAACAATTTCACCCTTCATTTCTGGATACCCCAAGCAATTATTCCATGCTTTATATTACCTTTGGATATAAACCCTCAGATTGTCCAATTTACTCTAAAATTTACAGTCATATATATTCTTTATGGGTGCATAATTACACTGAGTCTTTTTCTTAGTCTTTTCACTTACTATCTGTCTGGTGTTATTTTTTGTGGTCATTTGACCAGCCTAAAAAGAATCAGGTGGATGGGAGAACTTTCCTCTCCAATAGATCATTAGTATCTATTAGTGCTAGTATTAGTATCTATTAATTAGATCTATTAGTATCTAGGGTAAGATACTCATTCTATTTAAGAATATGGAAATGGTTGTAAAAAGGTCTAAAAATACTGAATGCTGTTCATTTGGGAATGAAGAAATGAGGGTGGGAGAAGTGGGTTACTCCTAAGATTTCAAAAACTATTAGAAATTTTCACCTTTATACACTATAACTCTAATGCAAATAAATATCAAGCAAAAAAAAACCACCCAAAACAACAACAAATGGTAGCACTTTTGTTTTTACCTGCTGTGAAAATGTATGCAAAACTCTGGTTTTAATTGTGAAAAGCAAAAGCAGATTTAAAGTCTGCTCCAGGCTGTTCTCTTTGGGATCAAGAGAGGTGAAGGTTGTTTTTGAAGATCAGAGTCACTTTCAACTTTTCACAAGAAAATAGTTAAAAGGACAAATTAATTAAGTACCTTTTGTTGAAAAAGTTTTAAAACATTATATTCAAAGTTTCATTTTCTCAAAGTTCAAAGTCAGATGGAATTTATACTGACAACTTGATACAGGTTATTTTCAAAACTGTTGTAAGCATAGGGAAGATATAACCTAGTCTCCAGTGTTAAAGAGTTAAAGAGATGCTTGTTAGGTTGGAAATAGTAAAAAAAAAAAAAAAGGAGAAAGAGACAGAGAAATAGAGGAGAGAGGCAGAGACAGAGAGAACACAGGACAAAAGAAAAAGGAGAGAAAAGATTATGTAACAATTTTTCTTATTTTTTTTATTAAGGTAATATTGGTTTACAACATTGTATGTTAATTCAGAAGTATAGGATGTGTGTCATCACACCACACCACTACCAAAGCCTGTAGAGCCCTCTACATATTCCATCATACCCTCCGCCTTTTGTTCACTCCTCCCCTGACCCTTCTGGTAATCTCCATTCTATAGATTTCTAGGGTTTCTTGTTGGCTTGGGATTTTTTTTTTTTTAAGATTTATTTATTTATGCATACAAGCACTGGGGTACAGGCCAGAGGTGTGGAGGGGGAGCGGTGAGAGGATTCACCACAGAGAGCGGGGAACAGAACAGGCAGATCAACGGAAGTACACTGCTGAGGGGAGCAGCGGGCACAGCAGGAGAGGTTTGCCACGCCATGTGGGTCCCCTCCCTGGCCGGCAGCAGGGATAGAACTTGTGCTGCAGTGGCTGAGGTTTGGTTCATAGTGCATTGCTTAACCCACTGTGCCACCAGGGAGGCCCCGGGATTTTTTTTTAAAAGAGATTTTATTTGTTTATGCATGTAAGAACTGGGGTGTAGGCCAGAGGTGTGGGGGTATGAAAGGATTCACCAGAGATAGAGTGGGGAGCAGAGCAGGCAGATTTACTGAAATATACTAAGGGAAACAGCAGGTGAGGAAGGAGTGGTCTGCTGTGCCATATGGGTTAGTTCCTGGGGAATCAACTCAGGCTGCCACAGTGGGCCATTGCAGCTAGAGTGCTGAGACTCAACCCCTAGGCCATCTGGGAGGCTCTTGTTGGTTTGCTTTTGTCTAACCATTGGTTTTGTTTCTCTGTATTCCATATATAAGTGAAATCATCTGTATTTGTCTTTCTCCTTCATAACAGAGTGTTTTTTTTAATATGTCTAACTTAACTCCCAGTCACCTTCAAACTAATTATAATAGCTTACTTTGCCTACCATAAATAAGTATTCAATTTTTCCCAGGAATCAATTGTTTAAATTTTTGGTGAATTCTCAGGGAATTTCATTATTCTTTTGTTGCTGTTTACCTAAAAAGTTATAGTAACTTAACTCAATTTTGTGTCTTCTCCCAAATCTGCAATGCCTTTGAGACTTCCTGTTTCCCTAAGGAAAAACACTGCTACAAGTGTTGAAATTGTGGCTATATTTATTTTGTGCTTAAGATTTTCATTTTACATAAGAATATAGAGAACTATTTTAAAATAACTGACAGGTTTTTCTTTTTTTTTTAATCCAGAAGGCTAATTAGAAACTATTCAAACTATTCGCTTCATTTTATAGGCTAGGAACATAAGGAACAGAGAAGCTAGCAAAGACCTTATGAAAGGAGCTAGCCAAATTTCAGTGTTTCACTGGGTTGGTCCAGACTACAGAATTTCTAGTATATTTAGCACCACCAAATTTAAAGAAAATCTTTTCAAGTAAGACAATAACAAGTGAACATGGTGACTTGCCAAAGTCAATTGTAAAAGTAACTAAAACTTTTCAATTGTAAAGCAATTGAAATTTATCATCCAAGTTCGAGAGTTCTTACATGTGAGAACTCCAAGTTTTCCGGAACATTTTTTCTGAGATGTTTTGGTAACTACACATGGCAGAAAATTGGCCATCACTTTCATTTGCCCACAAATGCCATTCTTTCTAAGGTTTAAGAATAAAGGGTGATCGTACCTGTTGTTCCAGAAGTAAAGATATAAAGACAAGGAGACTTGAGGTTTGCGGTGACATGGCGGCTGCGTGGTACAGGCTTGTCGGATGCCATGGTCAGTTTTTCCTTGAGTGAAATTACACCTTTTGGGACAGAATCCTTCATCCCCCAAATGCTGATATCTTCTGGGAGGTTTGGAAGAATTTCTTCTATAGTTCCAAGTAAATCTAAAATCAAAGAGTCAAGGATAGGTAAGCAAAACCTAAATCTCAAATCATGTATATTGAATTTTCTCTTTTGGAACTGGAGTTAAATGTAAATACAGTGCTGATTTCTGTAAAATAACAGTCATTTTATGGCTCAGTTCATAACAGGCAAATCTGGTTATTGTCTTATTAAATCAGTGCAAACTGGCCAATTCTGACTGAATTTGAGAGACTCTATTATTCACATTATCCCCCCCTCCCAATTTTAAAGTAAGACTATTTTAAACTTTGTTTTAAATCTGAATTCAGGATACTACATTAAACTTTTTCCTCAGAATACAACTAAGTGATTCCTCATTCCAAAAGGCCACCAGTTTATCACTGCTCAGTTTTACTATAATATAACACACTGGGGAGAAACCCCTAATTGCTCACAAAATAACAAGATTATTATGGTTTAGAGACCACTGCAAAGCTAAAAGTTAAATGAGGAGATTAAGGAATGTCCTTTCCACTGGTTTAGGATAGTTCAAGAATAAAAACCCATGAAAATAGGAGAACATGCCTGTAGACAAGGCAGTAAGATTCACAGTGTGGCAAAAATATGCAAGTAAATAAAAAGTCACGAATGCTCCTATGACCAGAGTTTGGGGGTTTCCATCTGAAGTTGACCTATGCCTTAAAAGCACACAAAAATCTATTTGTGAGTGGGCAAACAGATCTTCAACATTCCACTGGGTCACTATGAGTTACCACAGCACACCTGAGGTAGGAGGTTTTAGTGTAAAAGGTGCTAAAAGAAAGTAAATAGATACATATAAGGTAGCAGAGGGGTAAGGAAAAAGATCAGGATGGGGCTAGATGTAAGGGAAGAAAGAGTGGGAAAAGCAGAAGCTTAGATGATGACCTTGAGGTAAAAGAGGGACAAACACAAACATGAACCTAAAAGACTTGTATGACCTGGCATTAGAAAATTCAGGCTCCAGTAGCCATGCTGTTTTGTCCCACCTAACCCATGAGTTCCTTATCTTTAAAGCAAGGTTATTACTGAGCTGAGGCTCTTTCAAGATAATGTATACAAAACCCTTTATGATTTATTAACAAATTTTAAAAGGAAGGGGTTATTACGATTTATTATTACCATTATTTTTACTACTAAATATGCAAAGGGTATAGTTACATATACTTTTCAAAATCATATGTAAGTATCCCGATATTTTTCTGTTTGTTCTAAGAGTAAAGCACACATAGGTAAGTGGTAATCTTGGAAGGATGCAATATTAACAATATTAGAGTTGAAATTCTGGGTGAAAGGATTAAATTACAATCTAAAACTACTTAATTTTCAGTAAATGCTGAAATTTTCCAGGGAAATTTGTGACATCACTTGACATTTCTTTTAAACCAAGCTACACAGATACAAAACCACTTGCAAGTATTTCTGAGACTTCAAACTATGAGAGTAGGGAATACTAGTTTTGAAAACATTTCACTGTTTTATAGTGTGCGAAAAATCCAACATCTTAATATTATTAACTTTTATTTTACTTTTCAGATAACTAGCATGCAGAGTTCTTCATGGTTATATCAAAAGGCAATTGACAGTTTGCAACAGAATTCTGACTGTACAGCAAATTCCTAGAGACCAGGTTTTGATTCTTTGTTTACATCTTACTAAGTTGCATCAACCAATATACCTTAAATGGCCTTCTTTCCCCATTATTTTGCAGAACATGACTCTGTATCTTCCTTTCAGAATTATTGGGAGAGCCTTTTACACAAACAACCTTAAGTAAATGAGAACTGTCAATATTTCTGTTAATGATTATAATAGCAAGAGTAACATTTGCTGGGGTTTAGCTGATGACTGAAACTCTACCTGGGCCTCTACCTGGGCTGCTTGTTAAACCCATTTGAAGTCGGTTCTGAAAAATAACATTTAGCTAAAATCTACCAAAGTAAAGTGTTCAAAATCCAATTCCAAACAAACTACTTAATAGACTTTCTTATAGCTAACACCATATTAGGTTCTAGAAGTAAAATACAAAATGAGACCCCTTATTAAAAGTCTCTGATGACTATAATAAAAATAGCAATTATTTCAATTCACCAAGGATCTAGTTAGTGCACACTCAGCTAGCCACTTTACAAAAGCTAGGTCATTTAATCCTCAGAATTAAATTGTGATGAAGAGGGTATCATCACCATTTACACTAAGTCAAATGAAACCTAGCAAACTGATGATCTTATCTTCAATCACACAGCTAAGATGTGACAGACCATAAACAAGATTCAGGTCTTTCTGGCTTATCTCTCAGTAAACCACTTCTCTGGTCTCTCCACCTCAACACACTCTCCTTGGAGATATAATAAGTGAATAGTATTTCTCCATCAGAAGCATCCAGTGAGAATCTAAAATTTTAAGTTCTAAAAGCTATATTGTTCACTGATTAGGCACAAGAGGCCAAGAAAACAATATTACAAAGTAAGAGTTTAAGTACAGAAAAGTGACTGTGATCTACAATAGGCAATGCCTCAGATCAAAATAGAATTGTCCCATCTTCGAAAACGACGTAATTTACATATTTTGGAAGCAGGCTAAAAAGAAACATTAGTAAGATTTAAGTTTGATTTCTCTGGCTACCTATTTATTGAGCAAAATAGCTAAATGATTTTGGCTAAACATCCTAGCATCCCACAGTGGCTTTTATATACAAAAACTGACTGAGTGTTAAAAACAAAAACAAGGAAACAATGCAATTAGTTATTGGCAAGCACAGCACAAAGTTGGCACAAGTAAAACTGCAGAATTAATTGGTTCTAATTAAGCAACAACTCAGTCAACAGCAAAGTTTGAATGCTCTATTTTGAGAGGGAAGCAGCCCTATGCACTTTTAATCCCTCCTGAGACCAGGTACGGGATGTTTCTCAGGTTGGCCTCAAAATCCAGCCACAGAAATTTTTTCAGTAGTACTGTGGTCCTCTTACTTTGCTCTTTTAGAGGAAATGCATGACTTTATCAATTCATACCACAAATTCAGGTCTAGATTTGTTCCAGAACTGCAATCTAAATTAGACTAAATGGGAATGTGGGAGTGAACCTGAGATGAACTGTGACATTTTCCTCCTACCTTCACATGATCACTTTTACAAGTAGTAAACATAGGGCGGATCATGTTATCAAAATTCTCTGTGACTCATTTATTTTACTTATTGCTAGTGAGAAAACTTATCATGCTAGTATCACACTAAAGTTTTCTAAGGTGAGAGGCCAAATTTCAACCGTGAGAGCTTTGACTGCTGAATGAAAAACTGTGAACCAAAAAAATATACAAGACTTCCCGGTTTCTCCACCCCTCTAACTTAAATAAGATAAAATCAGGACTTGAGATTAAATATTTTATTATTTCATAGGTCACAAATTGAGCTGGAAATTAAGTCAGAATAAAGATAAGTGAAAGTCTTGAATGACTATTTTATTATGTAATGCCTAACTCACTTTTGGGTTGTGTCCATCTATTCTATGACAAATGTTACCTGAAAATGTCTATATTTTAGAAATTGTACTCGAGTACAAATGAAGATTATTTTTTCATACAGCATTTGAAAACCCTGTATGAAGTATTAGTATGAATCTATTGATTCAAAATACTTAGGTTTTCACTATGGTATTTGCCTTTATCCTCCTCCTTCCTATAACCATGCCAGAAACTATTTAGCCGATACTAAGCAAGTCATTTTTCATACTTCAGTTCCATTTGTGAAGTCACCCTTCTTCACAATGAGGCATTCAACCCAAGACTTTCCTTTCATTGTTTAGTGTCAGTATGTGTATCCAACTCAACCTAAAGGAGAAGAGGAAGGAGGTTAGAAGTTACTGAAAGAAAATGATGCCCACATAGAGCTGCTGGCACAGAGAGGGAAATAGGGGAGAGCCAGAATCACACCCACTAGCTGGGAGGTTGGGGGTGAGACCTTGTTAGGCAAGTCCTAGCAATGCAAAATAAGAGCAGACATGAAGGTTGGAATTCACACACTTCAGATAAAACATATTTGTTCTGCAAATGTCCTCAACCTTGATAGTGTTACACTTGGAGGCAGGTAGGTATTCCATAATCAAGTCAAGATAACTTTCCTACTCATAAAATAATTCTGTCACATCTGACAAAATTTAGAACTTGCCAAGTTCTTTTTCTCTATGTCCTTACCCTCTCTGACAGTATCATTTGATGCCCTCACAAAATAGTTCCAAGTAGATTCCAGACATTTTCCAAAACCATCATATTTACTAATTTCTAACACAGGGTTTAAAGTGGGAGAGAGGGTATTAAGCCACCAATCATAGAATTGTAAAATTATTCTGTGTCCTTAATATATACACTTTGACACACACCCAAAGCAATACTTGTGAACATTTCTAATGAAAATGGTGGTAAAATAGGCAAGGTTGCCATTCTGCACAAGTAATCAGCATCCCATACTCTACCTGCGCCCACAATGAGGGCCCTGGGCTGGCAGCTGTGGATGCAATGCAGGAGGGAGTTGGAGCGGATGTTGGAGTTGAGGAAAGCCACCACACACCCCAGCTTGGCCAAGCCGAACCACACGTGAATGAAGTCAGGTTCATTACTCATTAGCAGAGCCACCGTGTCCCCCTTTTTCAGTGTGGAATGGTTGAGGAAGGCATGTGCCACTCTGCTACTCCTTTTGTCTACATCCTGATAAGTGTAGACGGCCCCCTCATAGATGATGAATGGTTTCTCAGGCTGCTTCTTGGCATTTCTCAGAAATTTGTCCAGAACAGTGACCAGCTCCCCGCGAGCACGGTACATCTGCAGTTGAAATCCATAGCGGACCACCTTCAGCAGGTACCAGAAGTCATCCCAGAAGTAAGGAAATAGGAGTTTCTGTAAGAAACGCAGGAAGATCATTCCAGCCCCTAGACCTGCTAGCCATGACAGGAGCATGGGGGCCACAGTATCAGAAAGCACCCTTCAGTGTCTTCTCTTGCAGCTCTCCGCAGACACCGCGCAGGTCCTCAGTGCTGGGAGCCTGCCTCTCGTGCCAGTCTTTCAAAGACGAGTGGATCCCGTAACACAGAATCAGAAGTTTGTACAGAGAAGGCAGCCCTAGCTGGGGACACCTGGTGTTTCTGTGCCAAATCAAGCAGCAGCCTCGGGGCTCGAAATCTGTGAGCCGTGCCACAAGGTGCCAACTCCAAAGGCAGCCGGCGTGCAGCCCGGCTGTCGGGCACTTTCCAGTCCTCTTCAGGCACTCTGGGCCAATTCCCGGGGTTCGGATGGCCCAGCTCAAACTTCCACCAGACGCAGATGCTGGGCTTCTCGGGGCAGTCTTTCCAGCCACTGACACTTGGCAGCAGAATTCGACTCGAGAAATGGTGGAGAGGCGAAGGTCGAGAAATACAGAGGCTCCAAGTCTCCACCCGCCAGTTACCGAGCCGGGAGTCCCGGCCACGCCCCGGCCATAGGGTGACCCCCCCGGGCGGGTGGGACCAAGCTCCGCAGCGCCCCCACCACAGCTCCGCTCCGCACCTCCCAAGAGCTCCCCTTAAACGCACTGAAGCCACGCGAACTGCTACCGGGAGATCACCACGCCGGCTGGAAGGAAATGCCTCCCACCCCGGTGGAAGCTCCCCTCCCAGTATTCTCGGTGTATCTCTTCTCGGGACTGGTGTACCGGTCCTCCGAACCCCGGCGATGTGTCAGTCGCCTCCCTCCCGCTTCTGGGCTAGGGGTCAACCCAGCAGGGACCGAGCCCGCAGGAACTGCTCCAGGTGGGAGGAGATACTGAGGGATGCGGCTGGGGTAGGGGGAAGAGAACCCTCGCCAGCCCCTCCCTCTGCGCGTCCCTACACCCCTGCACAAGTGCTACGTCGGGGGCCTCTGGCGGGAAACGGGAGAGTCTAGAAGGGGAAACTAGGGATTAGATCAAGGCAGTCGTGGCACTGGGTTGAGGGGGACCAGGTTGGAATTGGGTTCTGAACGTTCATTCATTAAAGCAACAACCAGTTATAAAGGGAAGTAAACTAGGGGCTATAGAGATGAGGGAAAGAATTAAAGAAAAAAAAGCTCTAGAGGGTAGTAGTGGGGGGGGGGGGCAGGGATGGAGGGAATAAAGGGAGGGAGGGAAGAGAACAAACAACAAAAAATATGGAATAGATCAAGACATCTTTGAACTCTGTTCACAAAACATAAAATTGGTTTGTTGTTTACAAAAAGTATTAAACAAGACAGACGCTTGTCTATTAATCTGACAACAATTACTTTCAAGGCAAAGTGAAGAACACAGAAGTAAGAGAGTCTCTTAGAAACCCTTTGTGGAGGTGAAGAATATGCTTCCTAAATTTACTCAGAAGCTCTGGTCTCTTCAATTCTGAAACTTTTTTTTTTAGTTATAAAAAATGATTCATATCAAGTAGTTTACAACTTGAAAAGTCAGATTGCAGCTTGAAAAGTATCTCTGAAATTCTATCCTTTTCTTTCCAGGCTCTAGTGTGATTCAGTCACCTCTTAGAAAACATTTGAAATGGAGAACAGACTTTGGAGTAATTGGACACAAACTTAGGAATTTTTCAATACCAATAGAATCTGTTCTCCTTTAGTGGGGGCAAGAAAAAAAAAAGCTAACATAGGTTTTATGTTCTTAAAAGCATCAAGTACACATTAAAGCAATTACTGTCTACTGTCACCACAGTTTCATAAAAGCAAGGATTTATTTCAACATTAAAAGGAAGGGAGGAGAGAGTACCGTTATAATTAAGGACAGTCTTTCAAAATAAAATTAACGTATGAAAAAGCACATTGTGTTAAACTTATTTTTCTTATAATAGACCTGCTAACACTATCCCAAGGCATGGAACTAAATTTTCAGCAACATTTTCTGTGAGTTCAGAACATATTGAACACCATAAATATGAGACAGTTTGATTTACTGGGAGAACTACAAACATATGCTGCCAAAATTTATATTGGCCAAGATTAATTTGTTCTTGAAAAATCACTAGGAAAGATGAAATCAATGAAAATCTTGACACAGCTAGCAGTACTGTGTGTATTTATACAGCAGCCCATGTATCTGTTTTGATTTCTTCCAAAAACTTGTATTCTCTTTCAAATAGTGCCAAAGACAGCTAAGAAAAGTAAATAAAATTATTAACTTTGTTTACTAATTTTTGCAAAATAGAGGAATGACAGAGGTATTTGTGACAATAAATTTATTCCTTAATTAAAATACAAATTAAATAAATAAAAATTAATTAAACTAGAAATAAATATGCAAATAGTCTTGACATTTCTGTCAACATTTATTTTTAACAGGAATAATAGACTGTTTATCAGGCTCACCTTTAGTAAATATAGAAAGTTTACCTTTTCTTTGATGCTATTTGAAATTAAATATGTAACCAAATATAAATCAGTGTTCAAGGAAACATCTTGCTTTATTTTCTGTCTAAACATGTTCTTCTCTACCCCTTTCTCATTTCTGATTTAACTTTCCTCTCTAACCCACTCCCAACCTCCTCTGCACCCTGAGTTCTGTGAAAGATGCTCGTTTAGTGTGTGGATCAAAGTTGAGACTCAACATATATTGTCAGGATGGAGTATGACATATTATAGGATTTTTATTACCATGACTTAAGAATTCTGATTTTGTGCAGTTAATTACTTGTGTCCAGAAGTCTTCTGGTGAAGCTCTGTAGCAATCACATTCTGGATTATAAGAGGTTTGGAGGGAGAGGCAGAGGTTCAGAAAGATCTCTAGTTATGCTAGTTTAGTACCAAAATACTATAGCAGCTGTTTGCAGTGGGTGAAGGTCTCTAAGTACCTGCACTGTGACTGAGGCTTGAGGGAGAGGAGAGAGGTGATATAGGATATGTGAGGGAGATAGGTGACTCTAAAAATGAGGGTGAGAACTCTTCATGTAAGACTCATCTGCTTTACAATTCTATCCAGGAACAGGGATTTGCTCAGGTTTTAGTCACCATTTAGTCTCTCAATACAGCTTGAACCTTGATAGGAAGCTTCCTCTGCCTACAATCTATTTGTTTATATTAATGAATGATCACTGCCCCAAATATTATTCCTTATGAGGACTCATGAAACGAACTCAGCATTAAAGGTCAGGAGGGCTGTGAGAGGGCTGGGAGGTATTAACAATGCTACATGTCTTAGACACATCAAACACTTCCTGGAATATAAAATTTTTATAGCATCAAATAAGGGATCTTATAATAATAGTCTCAGGAACAAGTTCCAAACAAATTAAAGATATATCATTTTATTTTTTGCCACTGGCTATAAACTATAAATTTATACCAGTCAGTATCTTTTTTTTGCCGCTGACTATAAACTACAAATTTACACCAGTCAGTATTTTGCCAAGAAGACATTGTACATATACATTTAATGCATGCTTTTTAAAAACAGCCTTCTAATAGCTAGATATTTCTGTTTATAACTTCATTGGTGTTGGCGAAATGTACTTTTTGGAAAAAATATTTATAGAAAGTTTTATCACTGACTCTAAATCCTCAGGGCAGCTTCATTTGTATTTTATAAGCTACCTATATGGAGACAGGTTATTTGGCTATTAGTGAAATAAATCAAAGAAACCCTTGGCAACTTTTATTAGGAATTAACAGTGTTCTGGATATCATAGTGAATTGTTCATGAGCTCCTACTAGGGCATATCCCATAAAGTTTAAGATTTAATTTCAAAGCTGTGGGAGAGGAGAGTCAAACTTGAGGTTCTTGAGACATTCTGCAAATGTACTACACTCAGAAGTATATTTTTCCCAAATGATTTAAGTCTGATAAGTACTTCCCCCTTGGTAGGCAGGTGATCCAGTGCTGGTAGGTGGTGGTTCAGGATGACTGGTCCACCTTGTACCTGTGCTACCACTCATGGAGTCTAGCTCCAGCTTGTATCTGCTCTGATTCATCAACAGGTATATGTAGAGACAGGTAAGACACATCTATTGTGTGTGTGTGTGTGTGTTTATTAAATGAAACGTTTCAAGCACACATAAAGAGATAACGAATAACACACCCCCATGTACTCATCACCTAGATTTTGTGATTAATTTTCTGCCCCATCTGTTTCAACTTTTTTCCCCCTGAAGTATTTTAATTACAGACAATATGACATTTCAAACCTAAGTACATCTGGGTTCATTTCTGAGAAAAGGACATTTCTCTACTTAATTACTGTATGCCAGTAACATCTAGTAAAAATAACAATAATTCTTTAATACCATCGACCATATTTTATTTCTTCCGAAATGTCATGTTAGTGGCTTGGTCTAAAACCGTAATCAATACACAATCGGAAGTCTACATTCTCTTTTAATCTAGAATAGTCCTTCAACCTCTTTATTTTTTTCCCAAGACACTTCTCTTAAAGGCAACAGGTCAATGGTCCTTTCTCTCACTGACATTTCTCTCAAAGACACTACCCAGAAGAATCACAACTATGTTTACCCTTTGACTCAATAATCTCATTTCTAAGAAGCCATCCAAAATTACCCTGGCAAAAATATATAGTGTGTGCACAGTCTCATTAGTTATAGTGTGATTTTTCTGGATATTGTCAACTTCTTCTCCACATCAACTGTACTATTGGCACCTTAAACATTAATGTCTGAGAATATTTGAGAAGTACAAAAGTAGCCTATAATAAGATTTCTGTCATTAAATTGTCATAATTATGCATAAGTTACTTGATGTTATGTATTTTAAAGACTTTGGTTCTGTGTTCTAACACCACTATTGAAATGTTTCATGTCTATCAAATATAAATTTTTCTTTTATTTTACATGATACTACATCATTTGAAATCCACATTTGTTTTTGTGATACTGAATTTGCAGTCTCTATTATATAGTAAATTAGAAAAGCACATTTAAAACAAAAGCTGAAGTAAATTAACAGATTTTTCAGAGATGAAAAACACAGTAACCAGATGAAATAAGAAATGAGAAACATGGCAACACGGCCAAAATTCAGACCACACATATCAAAGAGAAATTGTTCTCTTAATTGTTGTAAGAATGTGTGTTCTGATTTGCCACAGGAGACACGCAAATCTCTGCTCATTTGTATGGGGGGAGTGGTCTCTATCCATAAGCCTCATAATATAATAGCAAATGAAAAATCAAAGTTTACAGACAAGGAATTTCTGATGTACACCAAGAGGAAAAACGTCAACTCATTAAAATTGACTTTTGAACCCAGATAAAGATTCTGAAAGGACTAATTTGAACCTTTCTCAAAATTCATGAATAGAACTGAAAATTTGATTAAGCCAATGAAAGACAACCCCAAAGAGGAGAAAATCTACTACTTCATCACAACTGTGAGTTTCCAACAAGCAGAGTCAACACCAGATTCAGTGGCAATGTTCCAACAAATTGAGAATCCAAATGAACACAGTGACTGATGCCCTTCTTTGAAGATCAGAGTACAAGGGGCATGACTTGCAATAAAATGATGGAAGAACCTCAGGCTAGAGCACTTACCTGAGGGAGGGTAGATGCACAGTTAGAACTACATTTTATGGCATCATTTGGCCATATAACTAATCAAAGTTTAGGCAGAGGAGACCCTAATATAACAGGATCATCTTTGACAAGGCTTTAGAAGGAATGTTAACTAATAACATCATCTCTTTTTTAAAAAAAAATTATTTATGCATATAAGAACTGGGTACAGGCCAGAGGTGTAAGGGGTGAGAGGAGTCACCAGAGACAGAGTCAGGAGCAGAACAGGCAGATCGACTGAAATATACTGCAGAGGGGAGCAGCAGAAGAGACAGGAAAGGTCTGCTGTGCCATGTAGGTCACCTCCCTACACAGGGATCTAACTTGTGCTATGGTGGCTGTGGATGTTTCTTTCTTTTTTTTTTTTTAAAGATTTATTTATTTATGCACACAAGAGCTGGGGTACAGGCCAGAGTCGCGGGAGGTGAGAGGATTCACCAGACAGAACGGGGAGCAGAACAGGCAGACTGACTGAAGCACACTGCTGAGGGGAGCAGTGTGGTGAAGCAGGAGACGTCTGCCACGCCATGTGGGTCCCCTCCCTGACCAGCGGCAGGGATTGAACTCGTGCTGCAGTGGCTGCGGTTTGCTTAATAGTGTGTTGCTTAACCCACTGCGCCACCAGGGAGGCCCTATGGATGTTTCATAGTGTGGTGCTTAACTGCTTGCACCACCAGGGAGGCCCCATAACATCATCTCTTAGCAAGAAAGTTCATGCCTAACATTCTATCTGTGCTCTGGTACAGTGATGGCTCACTAGCAACATAAAGCACAAAATCTAGGCCTCAGGCTCATCCTGCAATGCCCTCCTGAGAAAATCACCTATACTGTATAGAGACTATAGTCATCTGGAACAGACAGACCAAAGATTTTTCAGTCCCTGCTCTGATTATCAGGTGCCCTAGTCTGGTCTCTATGAACCTAGACATTGGTCTTCACACTCACATTAACTAAGGTTGCACAATTCAGGTTCCTGATATGAATCATTTTCATAGCTTCAATTCAAGTCTTTATGTTCTCTGGCTTCCAGAACCTTCTAATTTATATTCATTTATTTATGGGGCTTTTCAATAATACCAGGTACCAGTATAGTTTTACTTAGTACCTATTCCCATGCCAATAACAAATGCAGAGAAAACTGTAAGCTGGGTTTATATATTCAGTACTATATCACCTAGTGCATTACTTTTTTGGGACAAAATTGACAAACTAATTCCTTCTAGGTATTTTATCCAGCCTTTGCCATAATAGCCTTTATCCCTCTCCCTATGATTGGGGTTATCAGAATAGCTGGCCAATATTCAGCATAGTAAACAAGGACTGATGTATATGACATGATCATCTTGTACTCAGATAATCACAATGGTCAGTTGTAGTATCACGTGGATTGGGAGAAAAAGGTCTACCACAAATACAATATAGATTTCTGACTCCATTTAATCTGCAGAACACTGAAGTGGCCCAGCCTATCCTCCTTTAGCAGAGAAATCTAGTGGGAGACTGATGAGCAATATTGCCTGATGCTCTAAGGATCAGCCACTCAGACCATGTGTGAGAGAAATATCCCTCCTGGGAGCCAATCTTTTGGCTTCTCCACTAGAAGTGCTGCTGACTCTCACTTTGGCAGGTTGGCATATCCCTGTTTTGCAAATTTTGCAGCTGTCCACCCCTACACTGATGCCTTTTTGATCTTTAAATCACCAGTGTGCAACAGATCAATTTAATGAGGGACTAATTCACCAAAATTTAATTTACTTTAAGATCATTTGCTGAACTACTGAGAATTTCTTTCACATTTTAGTTTTTCCTTAGCATCTCCCTTGAATACTACCAATGCCTTGTACCTTCCAGAGACTGTCAGACAAATATTAGAATATGTGTCAGACATCAATCTGGCAGTGTTGCCACCAGCAGCAGGGACAGAAAAATCCTAAGAGCAAACAAATGCTTACGGGCAATTCATACTTTGCATGTTAAACTGGATTGACAGCACTGGGTTAAAGTAGGTGGAGAAACAGAAGATGCAGGAGGAAATCAAGACTTCATTTAGAAAAAGGAAACTTTGTGTGTGTGTGTGTGTGTGTGTGTATACACATATACATTTTAGGCATGGTAGTTGGTATATTGCTTCACACCAGATTAGAAAAAGGTAGGGTAAATCTACAGACTCTACAGATTATTGAATATACATTTTGGTGCTGGAATGAGGACAGAAGCCTCTAAATTTTAAAAAGCACTTGAGGTTTTATAATATGGGTTCAACAGGTTTTAGACGGTGATTACTTCTTTATATTTTGCTAGAAATTATAATTGATTTAGAACACCAGACTAAAGTAAAAGGCTAATTCACCATTTTTTATCTCCCTCAGTACAGCAGCTTCTCTGACTTTTAGCAAAGTTAGTTGATTGTTTTCTGATGTTCTCTTACGAGTCATTTGACTAGTACACACTTTGACAGCAAAATATATTTTTCTAAAGATTTATTTTTATTTATGTATGCATACTGAGGCAGAGGCCAGAGGGACAGGAGGGTAACAGGACTCATCTGAGTGGGGAGCAGAACAGGCAGATCCACTGAAATACACTGCTGAGGGGAGCAGCGGACAAGGCAGGAGAGGTCTGCAGTGCCATGTGAGTCCCCTCCCTAGCCTGGGATAGATTTTAGGCCCTGGTGGTGATAACACTGAGACTTAACCACTAGCCACCAGAGAGGCCCTCCTTTTATACAATTTTGATGAACATTCTTCATTAGTGGGTAATTTGAAAATAATTCCTCCTAGTTTCTGGTGTGGTTGCTTCTAAAAAAATTCTTAAGAATGTGTTTTAAAGAATGGAAGTCCTTTGTTTACAGATTCCAGGGCTGGGACTTGGACCTCTTTGGTGGGTCATTATTGAGCTTGCAAGAGTAACTCATACTTAAAATCGACAGACAAATTAGATGAAATGGATACATTTATTTTAAAAATTACTAAAGCACACTGATTAAATAACAGACACAGATTATCTGCTAGAGAATTGAATACGGAGTTTTAAAACCTCTCACAAAGAAACCTAGATGTCAAAATCACTTGTTTATTTTTCATTAAAGAATTCTACCAATTCTTAAAACACTTAAGGGGAAAAAAAAAACAGTTCTATATAAACCCTTCTAGAAAGCTGAAGAGGAAAGAATACTCTCTAATTCATTCTGTGGAGAAGGAATTAGCCTGACACCAAAATCAGATAAAGACACTACAAAGAAAGAAAGAAAGGTAAAGACCAATACTGTTTACAGATCAAGGTGGGAAAAATTCCATTTCTTAAAATGTTAGCAAGTCAATTTCACCAATATATAAATAATAATAATAATACATCATGACTAAGGTGAGGTTAATCTCAGGTTAGTTTTTACATTATAAAACCAAAGAAAGCAGACTAAAACTGAAACACCATATCCTAACCTCAGTAGATGAAGATAAAGCACTTGAGAAAATCAAACAATGCTTCCTGATAACAAGTTGCATTACTCTAGATACATAAAATTTTCTCAACTTGAAGAAGACTATCAATCAAAAGTCTACAGTTAATATCATACTTAATGGTGAAAGACTGACTGTTGCCTTTCTAAAATCAGAAATATGGCAAGGATGTCCTCTCACTTCTGCTAGTCAGCACTGTATTAGAAACTCTTATAAATATATAGCATACAGAAATCTGTTGCAATTCTTTACACAAATAAAGAAAAATCAACATTGAAAAAAACTTAAGCCACCGCATAAAGTATTATATACAATAATGTGAAGTATACAAGAAATATACAAGAATATGAAATACATAAATCTGATTGTTTGGGCCAATTCTGGGCACCAAAAACAAGTAGAGACTGTGAAGGTGCAATTAAGAATTTGGAGATAGGTATATTATCCTACATTTTCCAGGTAAAAGCAACTTAATCATACTGATCCCCAAAAGTATCAAAAAAATATTTTTAAAGATTTATTTATGCATACAAGATCTGGGGTACAGGCCAGAGATATAGGGGGTGAGAGGATTCACTACAGACAGAGTGGGAAACAGAATGGGCAGACTGACTGAAATACACTGCTGAGGGGAGCAGCGCACAAGACAGGAGACATGCTGTGCCATGTGGGTCCCCTCCCAGGCTGGGGATCGAACTCATGCTGCAGTGGCTGAGGAAGCCCCACAGTGTGGCACCCAACCCCTTGCACCCAACCCCTTGCACCAGTGAGACCCAAGTATCAAAACATTTGGCTACAATATAGCATTAACTTTAAAGATGGAGGAAAGTAACATGACTTAAGGAATTCAGTGACCTCTAGGTTCTGAAAAAGTGAGGGAACAGATTCTTCTCTAAAGTTTCCAGAAGAGATACAGCCCTATCAACACCTTAATTTTACCACAGTGAAACCTATTTTGAACTTCTGAGCTCCAAATATGTAAGGGAATAAACCTACATTGTTTCAAGCCACTAAGTTTGTAAAACTATATCACAGTGGGAATAGGAAAATAATATATTATCATTTTTAATATCTGCAGAATTTGTATTGCTGTCACTTGTCCCATTGTTAATATTAGCAATGGAGAGATAGATATATAAAATAGATATATAACTATTAAATTTATCTGCTCTGGTAAATAAGAGTAATACTTTCACAGAGAAAGCTGTGAAGTTTTAAGAAGTGTGAGAAAATATGTTGAAAAATGTAAAGTGTCCCATGAAGGATAAGAAATATTATTAATGAGCCTAAAAGCCTAGTGGTTTTTTTCATATTGTTTAAACATATTACTACATATGAGGGTCTTGAATCAATGACAGTCTTAGATTTGTCAATATGTTACCTTTTTGCTTTTTCTTTCCCAGATAGCTCCAAATACATTAATAAGTGATATGTGAACCACCAATAGTTAGTTTACTAGGTATTATTTAACTTCTCACCTAAATACAGTTATTTTTAATAGTCAGACTAGCTGGGTTATACATCAGCTTTGTATGATATTTATATAATATTTGTACATTACAAATATCCTGTCATTTTATACCAGTTACATTATACTTTATTCACCTTGATGGCAATTCTGTAAGCACCATGTTTTACTCAGATGCATTTCACCATATAATGGAGGAAGAGTTGCTCTTCTTCTTGAAGAAGATACACTGACAACAGAGAATAAATTCTAAGAGAATTAATAAGGGACACCTGTCTTTGATAGAACATTTTTCTTGATAAGTGATGAAATTTAAAAACAAATCCACACTTACCAGAATGCAGACGTGGGGCCATTAAGTGGACCATGCTGCACCAGGCAGCTCTTCAGTGAGACATGTTATTCTGCTGCTGAGCACTAAGCTGGAATTCATTCAGAGTTTCGATTGGTTAAATTGGGCCTTGTACCCCTCATACCAGTGTTCAACCAATCTCCTGCCTGCTCTGTCTTCACCAGAGAAGAGCCATGTTATTGGTATTTAGGGATGGAACATCTTATTTTATTTATATTGATGGTCAACATACTATGCTTTTTATTTCACAGAAGCATGATAAATAGGCCATTCATTAATTTAATGGATATGTACTCCGTAGCTATTGTGTAGAATGTATTGAAGGATTCTGGAAATATAACATGAAAGATCATAGATACCTTTTGAGGAAAGTTAGTTGATGTGAGGCATCCAGTATGATGGTTTGTATGATGGATGAATGAACAAAGAGTGTTGAGGGGCAACAGGAGTTGCTTGGGAGAGTCAGAAAAACATTTAAACTGGTAATATTTTGAATGAGATCTTCTCATACCAAAGAGCAGAAGTTTCCCAGACACAGCTTAAGAAGTCAGACTAGCTGGGTTATACGTCAGCTTTGTATGATATGGCAAAACAGTTGGCATTTCTGTGTTCCACCTGGAACACCTACCACCAAGGTCTAATACTGAGATAGCATAGATAAAGAGCAACCCCAGAGCACCTAGTTGGTTTCTAGTAAATATGATCCATTTGTGCTTTCTTTGTTTTAACAGATGTTTGTTTAGTCACATCAGGTATTAGGGAAATAACATCTTACTCAGGGCTCACAGGTGAGGAAAAACATACAGCAAAGCCGGTCAACCACAAGTCACACAGGTAATTACTCTGAACAAACTCCCTAAACTAACTTATGATTCATCTAAAAATACAACTTACTCCATTTTCACTGTCCTGGACCCCAAATACTCTTAGATTCTGAGCTTTCTATTGCTAAACAAGGTTGCACTTAGAAATATATGATAAAATGAGGAAGATTTTAAAGCCTTACATTAAAACTGTGATAACCCTTTGCTTATTTTTTTATCAGTTGCATCAAAGTTGAAAACTATTTACTTTTACTCTAAAGATTTTAGGTGGTTTCTGTGTCATTTTTGATTATGTGAATGTGAAAATAAGATCATCAGTAAGCTTCAAAAAGCTAATTTTAACATCTGGTTCATGAGCTAAAATTATTATACTAGTAATTTATTGATAAACTAGATGAACTCCCAAAGTTCTTGTCTTCTTCACATCTCAGGACTGTAGTAGGGAAAGACAGCCAGCCTTAATTGAGTCTGAAACCATACTTAGGTCATTTATTCATACTATTCAAAATCCCTATTGGGGCCTCACCAGTGGTGCAAGGGTTGAGCGCCTCACTGTGGGGCTACAGCAGCCACTGCAGTGTGAGTTCAATCCCTGGCCAGGAAGGGGACCCACATGGCTCAGCAGACCTCTCCTGCTTATCCTGCTGCTCGCCTCAGCAGTGTATTTCAGTCGATCTACCTGTTCTGTTCCCTACTCTGTCTCTGGTAAATCCTCTCACCCCCTACACCTCTGGTCTGTACCCCAGCTCTTGTATGCATAAGCAAGTAAATCTTACCAAAAAAAAAAAAAAAAGGGTAGAACCTAAAAAAAAAGAAAAAGAAAAATTTGTAGGAAAAAAATATATCTCCAAGACTGTCCTTCATAAATGGAAATTCATGAGATCAATGATAATAAATATCACCTTTCTAAAAATTTTACATATCAAAATTGATATTTGATTTAAATAACATATTACATGTCCACTTACTAAGATAGATTTATTCAAATTTAAAATTTTGACTAAATTTATTATGTATTCCAACTTCTTACTGTGTTGATTAGTATTTCATATTTGCTTCATTAGACATTTCACACGTGCTTATTTTCTACAAGAACACATTTGTGTTCACTTGATCTAGAAGCAGCAATAGTCCTTGAAAGAAATTATGGAACAGACACTAATGGAATACTACTTTGTTGTTCAAAATGATGAATCAGTGCCTTTTGGGACAAAATGGTTGGATCTTGAGATGATTATACTAAGTGAAATAAGACAGAAAGTAAAAGATATACCAGTCTTTTGACTTATTTGTGAACTACAAATAACCAAAGGAAACTGGCAAAGTGCAACAAAAATTGTTCTTAGACTCTGAAAAATACTAAATGCACTGATTACCAAAGCTCATGGGGAGAGAGAAGAGAGGGTAGAGGTAAGAGAGGGGTAGGATATCAGCACGGAATTTGCTGGAAGATGAGAGAAACATGTGCATAAATGGACACGTAAAAATGTACCCCCAAAGGGCCTCCCTGGTGTCGCAGTGGGTTAAGCAATGCACTATGAAGCAAACCACAGTCCCTGCAGCACAAGTTCGATCCCTGCCGCTGGCCAGGGAGGGGACCCACATGGCGTGGTGAACCTCTCTTGCCTCGCCCACTGCTGCCCTCAGTAGTGTGTTTCAGTCAGTCTGCTGGTTCTGCTCCCGGCTCTGTCTGGTGAATCCTCTCACCTCCTGTGACTCTGGCCTGTACCCCAGCTCTTGTATGCAGAGATAAATAAATCTTTAAAAAAGAAATGTACCCCCAAAGTTATGTACTTATGCAAATGACCAATAAAAGAATTTGAGAATTAAAAAAAAAAAAGAAGAGCCACCCAGATGACATCAAATGGAACAGAATAAGCTATGCCTACCCAGTTTTGACTGAATTGCAAAACTGCAATTTTTTGCTCTAAGCCACCAAGTTTTAAGATAGTTGTTACACAACATTAAATAAAATAGTTGTCAAAAACATAAACAGCATATTTTTTTCTAAAAATGCTGACAGAGTGAGAGATAACTGCATTTCTATAAGTTTACTAATCCACTGCTGATTTGTAGGTTGGTAATATTTGGGGAGTAAATTGGAGTTTTCAACTTATGAACAAAGGATTTTTATACACAAAACGTTTAGTCTAAAATCTCTTGTGTAATAAGGATGGCTGAAATGTCAAAACATAATGTTCCAAAGTGGAAGTAAGAATGAAATTTAATGAGTATTTTCCTCAACAAACCTGCAGTGTTATACTTGGGTACTCCTTGTTCTAAGCCTATTTACCAGAAACTGTCCAGAATTTGAGCTGCCCATCTGGACAAGTCAACCAGGAGAATTTATAGTGGCCACCTATAGTTTCACTGGAAAGGACTTCACTGAATCTTACAATCTGCTGACCAAAATAATAATATCAATGAAAATAATAATGCTTATATGCAGATAACTGCTCATGGGTAGTAGGTATATTTTAAAGGCTTCACATGTAATTCTCACCTAAAGGCTTACTTTTATTCCCTGATGCTGCAATCAGAGTTTCACTTCCTTTCATTGCCTTCCGTTTTTCTCCCTTCAGAATAATCACATTCAGTTTTTGATGATCTGAAAGGAAATAATGAGTTATCTAGTGGAGAAGAGGAAGTAGAAAAACTCCAAGATGAGTTTTCCGCCCATCTGCTGTCTCACCAGCAAGCTGTATTCTCAATCTCCCATTCAAACTTTTACCTTCCAAAGTTTTCTAGAGCTTCTACTATATTTTGCAAGAAACTTCTAAGGTAGTTTTGTTTTTTTTTTTTGCATAAAGAAAACCTAAAATCCCTAATGTTTAGTTAAACATTAGGGAAACTGGTTGCAACTAGACAGCAAACAAGAGAAACCAATATACACAATGCAGATTTAAAAAGAATGGGAAGTGTTAGAAAAGCTGGACAATCACACATAGGAAGATAGAAATCAAAGGTGACTGGACACAGTTGAAGCTGCAGTCATACATCAAACAACATGCAGAGCAGACACTGCTAGCTTTCTGGCTAGAGACTGACAGCAGCATCAGGCTCCCAAGCCCATTTGGTACTAAACATTATATAGAGTAGCACTGTAGCCAGTAGTAAGTTATGCCACCATATGAATTATTGTTGCAGATCACGCACCTGGGAGGTTGTACTAATCCCTTACTTCTAAGGGCTGGAGAAAGCGGTTGCTTGTACAGTGTTGATTTTGTGGTAGGACATGGATACTACTTATCCAAATACCATGAGGTGGAGAATTTCCCAAATAAAGGAAGAAGCTTTAATATATAAACAATCAGAGTGAACTAAATTTCCAGTAGAATGATGCCTTTGAAATGACTTGAATTTTTTAAAACTTTAATTTTTTTGCTTTTATTAACATAAAGTATTAAAAACATAAAGTATGTTTTAGCCTTTGAGGTTCTACAAACTTTGGGATGCAGTGAATCAGTATAAAATAATTTTAGCAAGCTGTGACTGACATTTTTCAAGACTAGAATGGAATAGAAATTACCAATGTGTATTTCACATATTATGGTAAGTTTTGTTCCATAAAATTTGTTTCACTTATGCATATATGTAGGTATATATTTAATTATGATTTAAAATGTTTTTGCTACTGTGAATCCTGGTCAAAAATTTTCTGAAAACCAGTGCTTCAAAGAACTATACACTTTTGTTGTTATTGTAGTTATTATAGAAGAACTGCGGTGCAGGCCAGAGGTGTGGAGCAGAGGAGGAGGTAAGAGGATTCACCAGAGACAGAGTGTGGAGTAGACAAGCAGATCTATCGAAATACACTGCTGAGGGGAGCAGCAGGGGAGGCAGGAGAGGTCTGCTGCACTGTGTGGATCAGCTTTCTGGCCAGGGATTGAACTCTGGCCATAGGGGTGATAGCGCTGAGAATTAACTCCTATGCCATGATGGAAGGCCAAAGAACTATACACTTTGATACAGGAACTTGGAGATGAGGGGATATTTTTAGTTCTTATGGACATGAGGAGAGGAGACAAACTGTGGTCATAAAGGACCCATCAGAGAAATAGAACTGGAAACATGTGGGGCCACTTCCAGGATCCTGTAAGACATGCAAAAGGTGATACAGAAGTAAGGCTCTCTGTGGAATTTTTTGCTCTCATTCCTATTGTCCTTTACCCAAGTCCCCGATTACAGGATTCTATCCATGTCCCAGCAATCATTCCCAGTGATTGAGAAGGGAATGCTGAGAAGGATTATAGCACTGGGATATGGTTTCTATCATTCCAAGTTAGAATTTCTTCTGAATTTACCCTAAGAGAACTTGAAGTATAATGCCAGAGTCAACTGTGTTTCGATTGCTACATTTGGGTACATCATGAGATCGGTGGGCTACATATAAAGTATTATTTCTATAGGAAATATACTCAATGTCCAAAGGACTAACAGAGTTTTCTAATGATTTGGTTACAAACTCCAACTGTTAATATGGAAGTGAGAGCTGGTGAAAAGTCACATGGGCACAGAGGAAGTTTCTTTTATTCCAAACATATGAACAGATGATAGAAGCCATGTAGAAAATACTTTGTCATTTTTTCATAGTGCAAAAACTCTTTTGATAAAGCTTATAAATTTTAATTGTGGACTGGCAGTTATATTAAACATATCTAATATTTCATATATATCATATAATATATCATAGATATATTAAACATATCTAATGTTTCTGTCATTATTCATTTTTAGGTCTCCTTAAAACTGAACAATGCTTAACTGAAGATATTGAGAGGCAGATTGTTATTTCCTTTTTCACAAGAAAATTCTTGTGATGGTATCACTGACCTCCCTGCGAACCATGCCAGGACATCTCATCTTGGCACTGGGGATATAATGGATTGTGCAATCTATCTTCTGATTGAATACTGTTCTGTAGCTCAGACTTGTTTGATGTGGTGTGGCTCACATGACATGGAACTACAAAGAGAATCAACACCAAAAACACAACAAGTTTTCTCTCAAAGTGCTTTGGACTTGATACATTTCTAGACTGTAAGAAACATGTTTTCTTTGTGTTCCCAGGTTGAATGTAGAGCATGATATCAGCTGACACTCAACAGGTCATTGTTGAATGTGACAGCCACATTTCTCTCCAACATTTTACGGTTGGAGGCTTTACTAGTTAATCTTCACAAAAACCTTAACTAGGTTTTATCGCTTTTTACTTCTTGAAAATGAGGAAACTGAGGAAGTTAAATAATTGTTCAAAGTTACATGGTTCATAGAGGACAAGCTAGGATTTAGACCATGAAATCTGACTCAGGAGTCCACACCTTTAGCATGAACTCAACTGCCTTTCTTGATACTGAAATGGTGTGAGAAGGAAAAGGGACTGTGAGGAATACTACCAGAGTCCTTCCAGAATTTATCAAAATGGAAAAAAAAAAAGGAAAAGCTATAAAATTTAGTAGAGCAGTTTTAGAGTAACTACCCTGTCTGTCTCCCTTTAGTGAAACTCTCTAGGGTCTGTAGTATTAGAATCTGTTTCAGTTCTATCAAACAGAATATATCCACATAAGAGTGGCTACATAAATTAGAAATTTATTTTATTCTCATGTACAATAAATCTGGAGATAGGAAGTTCATTCTATGCCTTTATCAGAAACTTCAAGTCCTATCTTTCTATTTTACTATTTTTGCCATCTTTAAGTTACCTTGTAACCCAAGGTAATCTATGGGATTCTATTACGTGTGAGTTGTGGACCAGACATGGATAAAAGACAAAAAGTTTAAAAAAAAAAAAAAAAAGACCGCTCCATTTCCTTCTTATCTAGCTACCTTTAAGCAACATTCACAGAAATAGAAATGACACACAGTACTTTTGCTGACATCTCATTGGTCAGTGCTTAGTCACAGTACAGCATCTAGCTTTAAGTACAGCTGGGAAATGTAGTATTTCTTCCTGTGCATCAATGTGCTTGGCTAAAAATCAGGATTCTGCGGCCTCCCTGGTGGCACAAGGGGTTAAGTTGCAGCAATATGAAGCTATCACCAGTCACTGCAGCATGAGTTTGATCCCTGGCCAGGGAGCTGACCCTCATGGCGCAACAGACCTCTCTTGTCTCACCTGCTGCTCCCTTCAGCAGTGTATTTCAGTAAATGCATCTGTTCTGCTCCCCACTCTTGTCTCTAATGAATCTTCTGACCCCCTATATCTCTAGCCTACACTCCAGTTTGTGTACACATAAATAAATTTAAAAAAATATATTCACAAGAGTTCCATAATGTCAATAAGAGTGTAGGTTTTCCAGCAAATAGAACTATTTAAGCATCTAATTTGTAACCAAAGAACAATACCAATAAGAGATGTTTTTATTACATCACACAGATGTGTATGCACATGATGCACACATAATCATTATCATGTATGAATACATCATTTCTTTTAATCCTGAATGAAATCCTATCATATGCACATCCCACATTCTATCGTTGACAGGTATTAGGGTTGTTTCCATTTGACTATTATAGATGCTGTCTCTATGAACATTCAGATACAGGCTTCATGAGGATACATGTTTTCATGTATTGGCAATAGATAGCAAGGAGTGTAACTGATGGATTATATGGTGACTCTATGTTTAATACTTTGAGGAAATAACAAGTTTTTCAAAACTTCTTCTAAATTTCACATTCTCACCAACAGTGTAAGAGCATTCCAGTTTTTCCACATTTTTCACTAACAATTGTTATTAATTGTCTCTGATTATAGACATCCTAGTAGGTGTGAAGAAATAGCTCCTCATGTTTTTAATTTGTACATGATGAACAATGATGTTGAGAATGTACCTATTAGAATCTGTATACCTTTAGAGAAATATAGATACTTTGCCCATTTTTTATATAAGAAATTTAGTGTAGATATATTTATCCAGTTTCACTGAGGCATAGTTAACGAATAAAACTATATTTGTTTAATATAATGATTTCATATGTACATTGTGAAATGATTACCATAATCTAGTTAATTTGTTAACTGTGTTTTTTAAAGTAGATTTTTCTGATTTAATTTCATGTTCCTAAGGTTGTGTTTTATTTTTTTTTTCTTTCTACTTCAGCTTTAAAAAAAAAAAAAAAGATTTAGGGCCTCCCTGGTCGTGCAGTGGGTTAGCACAATGAAGCAAACCGCAGCCCCTGCAGACAAAAGAATTGGGGCACAGGCCAGAGTCACGGGAGGTCCGAGGATTCACCAGACAGAGTGGGGAGTAGAATAGGCAGATTGACTGAAATACACTGCTGAGCGGAGCGGTGGGCAGGTAGGAGAGGTCTGCTGCTGGTAGGAGAGGTCTGCTGTGCAATGTGGGTTCCCTGCCTGACCAGGGATAGAACTCGTGCTGCTGTGCTGAGGCTGATTCAACCCACTGCACCACCAGGGAGTCGCTCTACTTTAACTTTGCACATTTAAATGATCTTGATGTATTTCATGTACATTAATTCATTTGGAGTCATAGCTGAGTATAAATAAAGAAATAATTAACCCAGGTACTGTATTAACCTAGTTCATAAGTTGTTTATGTAGAACAGAGAATACTTTGGTCTTCCTCATGATTACATTGCAAAATTGTTCTCCATGCACTTCTACTTTTATATCTTTCTTACATTTGCATAGAAACAGAACAGTTAAAAATATACCTGCTTTTATATTCATCTGATACACAATAAATTTCTAAATGGCAAATTTTGAGAACATGTTTTTACTTTATAGTTCACTGCAACACCTGTGATATCTTTCATTGCTTAAAACTGTCAGCAGTTTCTTTATAGCATTTTTAAACATAGTTTAACTCCTTCAAAAACAAAGATAATGAAATTAAAATAATCATTGGTCTGTGGAGTCACGTATATTACATACTTGTATATAAAGTATCTTTAATCCTTCCATGAGTGCATATTATGGAGCACTTAAGAAAATTTAATTGCTCGGCCTCCCTGGTGGCACACCAGGTTGAGTGCCACGCTGTGAAGCATTGGCGGTACAGCAAAGAGAGTTCGATCCCCAGTCAGGGAGGGAACCCACATGGCACAGGAGACCTCTCCTGCCTCACACGCTGCTCCCCTCAGCAGTGCATTTCAGTCGATCTGCCTGTTCTGCTCCCCACTCTGTCTCTGTTGAGTCCTCTCACCTCCTGTGATTCTGCCTTTGTACCCCAGCTCTTGAACGCATAAATAAAAAAATAAATCTTTGAAAGAAAAAGAAAATGTACTTGCTAATACAGAAAAGTAGAGTGTTTTGCAACCTTCCAATACATATTTCACTTCATTTGAATTGAATGCATTTGAATTGAATGTCTTCAGACATCCTACATTAATCAAGGGTAAAATTATTTGCCTGAAGTAGTCTTTTCAAATTCACATGCAATTGACTGAGAAGTAATTACCTACGATATTTCCTTATGTCTCTGAGTTCCTGACATTTTATTCTAATTTGGGAAAAAACTTGAGTAATTAAGAAGCCTCCAGTAAGTTCTTCAGGACTACCAAAGAGACAGTGCCCATATTCCTATCCATTGAGGGAGTTCCATCATTCATTGTGTAACCAGCCAAGGGTGAACCTTAAGAACAGGGCCCAGGACTCAGCCTCGTTACTGAGCAAAAGAACCTGTTCTTCCTGCTGACCAGTGTTTTTCATCTGGGAACTTGTGTGTGTGTGTGTGAACAATTTTGGTCACCAGAACTAAGGCTATAGATGGCAGAGGAGATGGGGTGGGGGAAGAGCAGATACGGAGGTCCACTAGTATCATCTAGAGGGTGGAGGTCAAGCAAGTTGCTAAGCATGCTACAATGCACAAGATAATCCCCCACAATAAAAATTATCTGATCCAAAATCTCATGTTTCCAAGATGGTAAAAAATAACTTCATTTTATCCAAATACTCTGCCTTCTTCTGCTTATAACTAGTAATTGTCAATACCTATTGAATTCCAGGTGTATGCTAGAGATTCTGGACTGAATCATGTACTCTTTTAAATATATATACATATACATACACACATACATATACAACCTCAATTCAACTATCATTACATTACTTATGCTAGTCAGCTGTTTTTCAGTTATTAAATATTTGTCCCAGACTTACAGAGATAGAAAGCAACCAAGCCTAGACATGGACTCAAATCCAGACTAACTTTCCAAAGTCCCTGCTACTTTTATTACAATGCACTACTTTTCTGCTGGCCTCAGGCTGCATTGTGCAACTAATCAATTCACATATTACTGGGTACCACAACTTAGAAAACTGGAAACAAACACAGGAAATTAATTGTAACCTAATTAGATGTAGGAAATGGCTCTTAATAAAAAAACCACTACCATTGTAAGTTTGTTATTTGAAGTTACAATTCTAAGATGTCAGAGACTTATAAGTTTTTCAGAGTTGACTTTTCTTTGATGGTCACAGCATCCATATCAAAGGGCATCTGCTTCAAAGAGGGTTAACAAAAACACAGTTTCAGTCTCAGACAAAGTTAAAGACAGGTCACCTTCCCCAACAAAACAATCTTTTGTTTTATAGGTAACTGATAACTAGGACAGGCTTATCTTTTTCCTTCTTTTTCATCTTTTCATATGCTTTAATTTCCTACTCTTAACTCTTTGAATTCACCAATAAAAAGTAAATCCATGAAACATCTGTATTTACCATAAACCATTTAATAAAACCATAAACTTCTGCCTACCCAGTCACATAAAACAATAAAAGCACGTCTCTCTTTCTCTCTTCATCAAAAAATTAATGTGGCCAGGTGTTGTATTTCCAGGTATTACAAGTAATAAACCTCTGCTTTTCAAAGTTTTCTGATGAATATTGCTGAAGGACCTCATGTAATCACAAGAACAAGAAGGGATGTTTCAGTTTATTGGTTTAAAGTGGAAAATGTTTGTGGGATCCAGGTCAGTGTTCCCAAGCATTTCTTACCTTTAGCATCTTCATCAACAGGCAGAAATTGACACAACAGTACTTCTCTCTGGTTTTTGCAGCTAAATAAACTTGAATGAATCATGAATATCTGTTCTTCAAGCAATAATGTGAGCATACATAGAGTTAAGGAATTTCCTTTTGGTCCAGGTCACTAGGCATAGATCATCTTGTGTGCAAATTTCTTGGCATAAATAAAACCTAGATGAAGTAAAATCATGTACATGACTAACTTTCACATTTCCTTGAAGTTGTTTTCCTAGACCTCCCTGGCAGAAGGTAAGGTTTATAAGGATCTGAAGAATTAGCAAGTAGCACAAAAGACATTCCTGAAGACACCCACCCACAATAAACAGTGCTATAGAACGTCACTTCACTGTATCCTTTATGAGGCAGATGCTAGCTAGTTTCAGTGTCTCCTTTTACTTGTCACATTGTCTATTGTGTACTTTGTCTTTGCAATGCCTTTTATTTAGCCCAGTCACCCAACTTCAGAATGGACACGCTGAGCTAGGTTACAATAAAACTGTTCATTTGACATATGCTTTTAGAATTTTTAGACAGTTCAAGAATTATTTGTAGTAAGAAGATTATTCACCTATGACAGATTATTGTTTCATCTCTAACTTAGTAGTTATAGACTTCAATGAAACAACGCTCTACATAGCATGAGTCTCAGGAAACTTACCTTCATGAGTTACAACTGCAGTACATGGCTTGACCACGTCTTAGATGTCCATGAAAATGGAAATGCATCTGCTCTATGGATCATGCAGTAAAAATTACTAGTGAGTAGTTAACAAGAGGTATATAATCATTTATTTTAAAGTATGACTTAAGTTATTCCAGAAAATACCTTCACTCACTTTTCCTAAAATTTGGTAGTTTATTATCTCTTCAAATGAGGTAGGTTCATAACAAAGTAGACATGAAGCTGAGACAAGTTATAAGCAAGTTTAATTTTAGGCTGTAATTTGGTATAAAAATAGGGTATTAGTAATCAAGAAGATTGCACATTGGCCAGAATTAACTTAATCAATGAGTAGAATACATGAGGAACCCAACCATGCATAGTATTTTTTTAACACTGTTCAAACAAAATCAAGTAATCTCAGTCCTTATTTTTAAGAGTCATCATCTAACTATTAATGCTATGTTATTATCTTAAATTATAAGGATAAAGAAGAAAGTATACTGTTTTTTTAACACACACTTGTGCATTTTCAACTTACCTGAATTCAAGAGATTCTTCCTCTTCAACCCATCAACACTGTTTTGACAGAGGACTGTCATAGGGGGCCTCCAGCTGAACTCTGATGTTACAGAAGGCATCTTGCTTATGGCATCTTCTTATACATTTATATGCTATTCAGCATTAACAACAGGGGGAAAAAGCATTAAGAAGAGTTTAGAGAATTGAGCTAATATAAATTAAATACCTATCATGAAGACATAAATAGCTATCATGAAGACAATCAGATCCATATCTTTATTATGAATTATATTCTTAAGCTCTCCTTACAATCACTATGTCAAGAGCAATTTATTCCATGAAATAGCCTTGGTATTTTTGTAAGGCAAATAGACAGTAAGCCCAACATTTAGGAGAAACATTCAATTTATATTTATCTACTGATTAGACATTTATAAATTTTAAAATAAAAAAATATGAACTTTAAAAAATTTTAATAAAAAATTAAATAAAAATATTTCTAGCAACGATACTTTAAACTCACCTAATTAATGCCATTTAGTCCTTTTAAATTAAGATTGGACAATGATATATCTTCTAGATTACTTACCTTTTTCTCTGCTTAGTGCCTATTTCTATGTAGATTAGCAAATAAACAACATCATTCATTTTGTGTTAACCATTCAGTGACATTTCTCAGAGTATTTTTTTAAATGTAAAAATTAAAACATTGACATTTTTGTTAAAATATCTTTTTATACCACAAACTCAAATCTATCTAATTAGGGGTGGGTGGGGGGTTAGTGGGGATGGTTATCATATGCAAAGAGTAAAGGCTGGAGAAAGACAAATAAAAATATAAAAACTTTTTAAGTGGTTACTTAAAGGGAAAGCTTAAGTTAGAAAACTAATACAGAGAAAGAAATATGAATGGAAAATTTCTAAGGCACTGGGAGTAAAAGGTTCCATTGAGGTCATGCCACACACATTTGAAACTAAGAAAAACTATGGTTGCATACCTTTACAACTGGCATTTTGTAAAAATGGTGGACCACAAAATTAGAATTGTGCTGTTTTCCTATTCTTATTTGTACACTTGTCTAAATAAAAACTTCTAGACAATGGATGCAAGGTTATCAGTAACAGAGCTTCACACGTCTCCTTGCTAATTGTGAAAGAATGAATTCTATCAATCACCCAGCAGGGGCCAAGAAGAGTGGAATAATGGCATACATATCCCATCTGGAAGCCATCTGATCCACTGCTAAGATCCTCATTTCAAAGCCTGAGAATAACTACCAGACAAAGTTATAGTGTAATGAAACAATCCTCAAATTGTACTCCCTTATCATCAAAGGACAGAATTTTCCACAGGACACAGGAAAGCAACAAATAAGAAACAAAGTACTCGTTCACCAAAGCCACAAGCACACAAGTTAAGTAAACTTCATCTGAGAAAGACAGAATAGTATTTTCATCAGCAGAATCAGTGTGCATTTAATTTTAAGACCCTGGAAGTCAATTAAAAAAAAAAGGACAGTAAGGTGAGTTTCATTTATAACTTAATGTTTGAAATGGAAAAAATATTTTATATTTTTTAGTTTTTATAGTCTTCAACACAATTGAACTTTTAATATTTTGACCTTATTGTTCCTTTCTCTTCTTCTCTCTTTATACCATTGTTTGATTACATCCCATGTAAAAATGTTACATGTAACTATTTCAAAATAAAAGATTAACCAACTAGATCTGACATTGGAATATGAAATAAAGTTTGAGACTTGCACAAATCAAACAAAGTGCCAAATGGTTTAGTCCAATTGAAATGTTTGAAGTTTATAGATCTGCAGAGAGAAATTTATTTGTCTTTACCTACACAATATCATCAGGCATCATGTTGGTTTTTTGTTTGTTTTTGATATAAATGTGAGCAAGCTTTTGTGTAGACAGTCTCTCTGGTCTTTGCGAAAAGGTATCGACAAGTTTGATTCAGAGTCCCTGCAGTGCTTGCCAAAATAGCCATGACTTTATCAAATGATGCTTTGACTTTATTTAATATGACAGTATATCACTTTTATATTTGTTGCAAAAGAAAGCATGGACAATTTAAATAAAGTACAAACAATTTAAAGATAGTCATGAATGGTTAAATTACGTCAAACTAGATATAAAATGATTTTTCCCAGTATACCATTGCTGATTGCCTGAAATGAAAGATATAATACCATAGTGTATTTGTGACAAGTAACATAAAGCTTAAAAAACCAAACAAAACATATAGTAAGGAGATTAATGTCTGTCAAGCGAAAACGAATCTAAATTAAAAGTGAAAATCGTCCTTAGCATAGTGGGTTGAATGATTTCCCTCAAAAGATGTCTATGCCCTATACCTTGGAATCTGTGCATGTTACCTTATTTAGAAAAGGATTTTTGCAATGTAATTAAATGCAGGATCTTGATGTGAGGAGGCCATCCTTCATTATCTGGGGGGATCCTAAATCCAATGACAAATGTCTTTAAAAAAGACACATAGAAGAGAAGACAGTCACACAGAGGAAGGGGCAATGTGAAGACGATGGCAGAGCCTAGGGTGATGTGACCATTGCTCAGAATCTGGAAAAGCAAGATAGTGGCTCACCTTTAGAGTCTCCGTAAGGAGTGGAGCTCTGCCTACACCTTGGTTTTGGAGTCTGACAACCAGAGTCCAGATGTGAGAGAACAGATGTCTATGGTTTTAAGTCACCAATTTTGTGGCAATGTTATGGCAAACCTAGGAAACTTACACACTCTCCAAAACACATACACTTGCACAGATTGTATACATACATACACAAAAACATGATTACGGTACGTACATGTACATGCATATATGCACACATCATACACTATATGTATACTATACTGTATGTATACATATTATCATTATAGTCCTGTGCCACATAGTGACCTTTTGATCATTATGAGGCAAACATGCAGGTTTAGTTGTGTATGTGACAGTGGTGCCTATCTCCAAGTTAAGTGACATTTAGTTGTATACCTACATGTATACATAGATACACACAATAATGTTTTGTTTTGTTTTTTTAATGCATACAAGAGCTGGAGTATAGGTCAGAGTCATGGGAGGTGAGAGGATTCACCAGAGACAGAGTGGGGAGCAGAACAGGCAGACTGAAACACGCTGCTGAGGGGAGCAGCGGGCGAGGCAGGAGTCTGCTACGCCATGTGGGTTCCCTCCCTGGCAGGCAGCAGGGATTGAACTCGTGCTGCAGTGGCTGTGGTTTGCTTCATAGTGCGTTGCTTAACCCACTGCGCCACCAGGGAGACCCAACAATGTTCTTAATGTTTGGTAAAGATTCCTGAGTACCTGTTATAGACTGAATGGTCACATGTCCCACAAATTCCATGTTGAAATCCTAACCTCCAATGTGATAGTATTAGGATAGTATTAGGAGATGGGGCCTCTGGGAGATGATTAGGTCATGAGTGTGGAGCCCTCCTTCATTCATGCGATTAGCTATCTTCTAAAAGAGACCTGAGGGACCTTGCTTTCTCTCTTTCCTGCCATGAACAGACACAGGGCCAGACTAAAAGATATGGTGCAACTTTGTTTTCAGATTTGCTTGATTTGTTCAAACTGAACACAAATAAATGACCTCCAAAAAAGGAAAATAGCAATCAAGTTAAGAATTAGAATTTGTTTTTTAATAAAATCAGTTAATGAACAGGTTATTTTCTTAATTTATATTTTTAATAGTCATGATAAGATCATGTTTTGACAAAAATTCAAAAGTTAGAGGATGGTTTGAAGTATTTAAAACTGTGCTAGAAACATGTCTCGAGGGCCTAGAAAACATCTGCGTATTCTTTGACGAACTATGAGACAAAAGCCAAACGTGCAGGTTTAGTTGTAGAAGTTGCGATTGAGTGACACAAGCATATCTGATAATTTCAGTACAGCCTTCTGTCTGGAATTCATTGTGAGTTGGCCTCCCTCCCTCCCTCCCTCCCTCCTTCCCTCCCTTCCTCCCTCTCTCCTCCCTCCCTCCCTTTCTTCCTTCCTCCCCCCCTCCCTTCCTCCCTCCCTCCTTCCCCCCTTCCCTCCTCCCTTCCTCCCTCCCTTGAATATAGATATATTTTCTGTGTCTCATCAATTTCTCATTCTGTGGCCATATTAATATGTATCTTAATAAATTAAAATAAACTTATCTTGGAACACAGTACCCAAATCCCCCCTCTGGCTACATATGCTTTCTCATTTACATCTCTCTCAGCAACTATCCTATCATATCTCCATGAATTCTTTTTTTTTTTTTAAGATTTATTTATTTATTCATACAAGAGCTGGCATACAGGTCAGATGTGGGGAGGTGGTGTTTGAGAGGATTCACCAGAGACAGAACAGGGAACAGAACAGGCAGATACTGAAATACACTGCTGAGGGGAGCAGGGAGTGTGGCAGGAGAGGTCTGCTCTGCCATGTGGGTACCTCTCCGGCCAGGGATCAAACTCATGCTGCAGTGGCTGTGGATAGCTTCATAGTACTGCAACTTAACCCCTTGCGCCACCAGAGAGGTCCTCCATGAATTCTTAATACTGCTCTTTGTCCCATGTGATCCACTTCTGTCTGGCCTGACCTTATACTTGTCTTTCTCAAACTGTCAACTATATAGCGTGAGTTCAATTTTTTAAATGTCTTAGCATCCTCAGCATTCCTGTATCCAGAATTTTGTAGCATATCTTTTCTTACCTGCTTATTTTAGCACTTAATTATGTACTTCTGCAACTTCGCATTTATTATTTCAAAGTTTAATGAGGTTTCCATAATAAGGTATTTAAAAAATAATTACAGTTGTATATGAGACTTAACATTTTCCAGTTAGAAAACTGTTTTGCTCTTACCAAACTCTTTTGTTGAATAAATGAATATTGAGAGAGGAAGGTCAAGTACAGTGATCTAGCCACATAGGTCCAAGAAATAAAACAATATATCTAATAGCAACTGGTTTTTCATCTATGCCAACAGACAATTCATATCAGCAGGAAATGTGGTCAAGATATATTTTTCATACCTTATTCAAGATTTTTTAAGATTGTATTTTTAAAGTCTATGTCATTTTTAGTATGTATTCCCTTGATATTGCAGAATATTTATAGTGCCTGCTATCATTTCACTTTGAGTCTTTGGAAAAAGTAAGATTGTTTCGAGATATGCCTTTAATACTGCCCAACTTAAAAAAAAGTAATAATGTATTTCCAAATAACTTTGGTTTATTTAGTCACATGATTTCCTCAAAGCTTTTGATTTCCTCATGAGATTTCCTCAAGTTACCCATCATTGCCAATGAAATATCTTTTATGAATTAATTTCTAAGTTACATGAAACATAATAAATCTTACCTATCAGTACAATTCATTTAGGGATATGAATAATATCTATTTTATTATTACAATTTAATTACAAATTGAAATAAATTTTTTTTGGTGTATGCTGGTGAATCACTGATGTTTGGGAGAAAGAGAGTAATATAGTCACACATATTTTGACAAGGTCGCACTGGATGTTAAGTTGAAAATAAACTGTTAGGACAAGGGCAGAACCAGGACAACAGTTAGGAGGCTACCACAAGGATCTCCCTGGGAATGAGAGTATCCTGGATATATCTGACACCAGTGAAATGAAGAAAAGCGGTCAAACTTCTGCTATATTCAGACAATGGAGCTTACAGTATATGCAGATGACTTCGAATTTAGGATGTGAGAGAAATACAAGGACAAATCCAAAGTATCTGCCTTGTATCAATAGAAAGAATTTTCAGGGGAGATAAAATCGGGAGGCATCACATTCTTTGGAGTTTTTTATCTCTGTTGGGATATGAGTAAAATGGTTTTTTTATCCACAATGACTAACTGGAAATCAGAGACCCACAGAGTCTGAAAAACAGCTCAAGGTTCCTTACCCATTGGCAGAATAAGAATGAGAACTTCATCTCTCTATTGTTAAGATTCTTTCCTTAGCCACACTTGTCCTGCTTAAATCATCAACCATCTTGCCACAATTATTTGTTCCATTTTTCATAGTAACACGTGTTTATTGAACAGTCTTCATATTCAGGGACTGCTCTATGGACTGGGAATATAACAGAGAATAAAACCAAGAAAACTCTGTTGTGGAACTTATATCTTGCTAGGGGAGAACACAAATAAATAAGTAATTAATGCATGGTAGATTTTAATTAATGCAAATGCAGATTTAATTAATAGTAATGCAAATGGTAGATTTAATTAATGCAAATGCAGATTTTAACAATAAATCAGGAAAAGGGGGAAAGGAGTACTAGGGGTATATGGGACATTAATACACCAATATTTTTTATAGAGTAGTCATAGAAGGTGTCACTGAATTGAATTGAACAAAGCCATATGGAAATGAGAGAGAGAAGCTCAAGTTCACTCCAGGAGAAAAGTTTCAGAAGGAATAGCAATTTGAGATCCCCCCTGTTTCCCCCACCTCCCACCCCTGCCCTGTAATCAGTTGGAGCAGGGGTCACATACAATTTGTGAATGAAGATAATTTTTCTCTTAGTGGCTGAAAAGCAAATGGATTTTTCACCAGGTAGCTAAATTTATTAAAGCACAAACTTCGATCTGATATTATGGGGTGAAACATATAAACTTCTCTTAAACTTAAGAACATGAACAACAATAAAATATGCATACAGGAATGTATACTTCGACATTCTATAAGGTGGATGTCAGTCTTGAAATCATTCTTTACATATACAAAAATCAGACTACATTAACTATATCTTAATACAATTACTTTAAGTAGGCATCCTAGCGTGTGCCGCCATCTTGTGGCACAAGAGAGGTACACTAGTAAGAAGGAATAAATTTATGTTGCTACTGGTCCTTTTAATTGACCAAATAAATGCGTGTCTTCAAAGAAAAACATGCTCTGTAACTGGTCTTTTTTTTTTTTTTTTCTGCTTTCTTATTTTTTAAAACCGCGTTATCAGGGGAGCGTGCGAACGCATTCCCCCACTACCACAAATTATGCAGTCGAGTTTCCCACATTTGGTGAAATCGCAGGGGTCAGCACATCCTGAGTGCAATGGGTGAGCCTCGCCCTGGGAAAACCACCTTCGTGATTATGGTATCTCCCCTGCCAGGTAAGTATGGTAACTGGTCTTTGTGGTGAAATGCTTTTGAATTAAATTAACATTGAAAAAAAACTGAAAAAGGGGTTTTTATAGAAACTGACCTGTTATAAGCTTGTCTTAAAAAAACACTTTAAAATAATTCCCTCATGCATAAAATTTCTTCACCAGTATATAAATTTGAGGTGAATTTTATTCTGAAATCCCCAAACCAAACTCTTTCTACATGTAAACAAAGCATATGCTGAAAACAATTCAAGAGTAATTTTCATTTCTCTCCATGTCCATGAATTTTGTAGTTTTTACCTGTAAGTGATTTGAACAAACTCCTTGCCTTAGTTTTCAGAAATACTGTGGTTGAAGAAATATGATTCCATGGAGGGAACTGCCTGAGAAGGCATATTAATCTGCCCTGAATCAGAGTAACTCCTTGTTTCCTGGAAAGTTAAAGCCACAGCTATATTATTGAGATCTTATTTGCCTTAAGAGCAAAAGTGCTGGAGAAATCACTCCGTGCTGAATCAGAGATCTGAATTTTGCTTTGTTCATTCAGTGCATTGTGGCCCTGCTTACCCCTAATCCCAGAGCCATTACTTTGATTTTACAGTGGATTGCTGCTCAGTGGGTCAAACAGACCTATCTCACCTTTCTTATAAATAATATCTGATATGTCAAGATACCTGGCTGGCATTTACATTTGATTCTATATCAGTAACTCTCACATTTGTTTAACCTTGGGTCCTTGTTCAAGTGGATCCATTGTTCATACAAAGATGGCTTGTGGTCCTGTTATATTTACCCTCCACCTTGTCCATTGTCACTAAGAGAAACCCTGACTTTGGTGCCCCTATCCTAACCTCCCCCCTCCAACCTACAACACAGTAAAAAGTTCGAACTCCTGGGTTTACAGGATGTGATTCTTTGGTGTGCTACCACTCTAGTTCCCTTTCATACTGTCTATCCTTCACCAATATCAATCCTCAGATTACTTCATCAGGTACAAACATAACAATCTGAAAATCTACTCCTATTACAACCCATAAAAAATTTAAAAGTGAGGAAAAAATAATGCACCATGTATACTGGAACAAAACAAAAATCCCTGAGAGGAGCTCTAAGCCAACAGAACTGCAGAATAAGGCAGAAGAGGAGTTCAAGGTAATAACTTTAATAGCACCTATGGAACTTAAAAACAAAACAACAAAGCAGGATTTAAAACAATAGAAGAAAGGAAAAAAATGAGGCAGGTATAACTAGAAATAATGGAGCTAAGAAAAACTACAGCTAATTTTATTTTTATTTTTTAAAAGATTTATTTATTTATACATACAAGAGCTGGGCTGTAGGCCAGAGAAGCGGGGTTGGGGGACTCACCAGAGACATGTTGGTGAGCAAAACAGGTGGACTGACTGAAATACTCTGCTGAGAGGAACAGTGGACGTGACAGGAGAGGTCTAGCTGGGGATGGGACTCATGCTGCAGTGGCTGCATATAGCTTTATAGTGCTGAGACTTAACCCCTTGCTCCACTAGGGAGGCCTCACAGCTGAATTTAGGAATATAACTGAGGTCTTTAATAACAAAGAAACAGAAACAGGGAAGAAAATTAATGAGCTTCAAAGCACAAAGTTGTAGAACACACAAACAGAACAATGAAGAGGAAAAGAATTAATAAAAACGAAAATAGTGTGAGAGGCCATTGGGACAACTAAAAGAAAAATAACACCTGTATCATGGGGGTCCCAGAAGGAAAAGAGAAAGAGAAAGACATGGACAAATTATTTAAAAAACAAAATGTTGGGCCCGCCCTGGTGGCGCAGTGAGTTAAGCAACACACTATGAAGCAAACCACAGCCACTGCAGCACAAGTTCGATCCCTGCAGCCGGCCAGGGAGGTGACCCACATGGCGTAGCAGACCTCTCCTGCTGTGCCCACTGCTCCCCTCAGCAGTGTACTTCAGTTGATCTGCCTGTTCTGCTCCCCGCTCTCTGTGGTGAATCCTCTCACTCCCCAACCCACACACCTCTGGCCTGTACCCCAGTGCTTGTATGCATAAATAAATAAATCTTAAAAAAAATAAAAAATAAAAACCAAAATGTTGAGAATCATTTCAATCTGGGGAATGAACTAGATGTAGTGATCGAAGAGGACCAAAGAGTTCCAAACGAAATAGTGCCAGAGAGACCCAAACCAGGATTATGGTAAAGTTGCTGAAAATCAATCATGAGGACAAAATTTTAAAAATCAAGAGAAAAATGGGTAATCTAATCATGAACTCTAATCAGATGGTCAGTGAACTTTTCAACAGAAACATTACAAGCAGGAAGGGCCAAGAAAGAATTATTTATAAAGTATTTAAAAAAGAAGGCTTCCAGGACAAAATCCTTTACCTAGAAAGATGAACATTCATGACAGAAGGGAGATTAAGGTGCTTCACTGAAAGGCAAAAAAAAAAAGGATTTTATCAATACCATGTTGCACATCAAAGATATTCTAAAGGTGTTATTATAAAATGAAAGAACAACAAATACAGAGGTAATAGGCACCTAGATCACTTAATTTGGAGAGAAAAAGAGTAACAATGTGGCCCATCAGAGTAAGTCAGAGATCTAATTATCCAGCCAGTCACACAAAAATACCTATCATGTACTAACCTCAGTAGAACCCTCAAATATATCACAGAAGTAACACATAAGACAATGGAAATGGAACTTAAGCAAAAGAAAGCCCTCAAGAGAAAAACACACACACAAGAAAAAATAAATAAAACAAAAACTTAATGAAATGTTATTTGAGTCTCTATTCTCAACAATTATCTTAAACACTAACAGACTGAATTTACAGGTCAAAGATACAGACTAAATAGATTTCAAAATAGAGTCTAACCTTCTGTTGTTTAGATAGGTAAGAAATCTGTCTTACCAACAGAGACTGAAGATTATACAGGCAACTGGAAAAAATCTAAAAGTTTCAGGAAAAAGTATATCTATTAAAATAGACTTCCAATTGGGGACCTCCCTGGTGATCAGTGGGTTAAGCAACACACTATGAAGCACGAGTTAGATCCCTGCTGCTGGCCGGGAAGGGAACCCATATGGTATAGCAGACCTCTCCTGCCTCACCCACTGCTCCCCTCAGCAGTGTGTTTCAGTCTGTCTGTCTGTTCTGCTCCCCACTGTCTCTGGTGGATTCTCACTACCCACGCCTCTGGCCTGTACCCCAGCTCTTGTATACATACATACATACATAAATACATAAATAAATACATAAATATTAAAAAAATAGACTTCCAATTAAGGCAGGACATAAGAAATTGAGACAGATACATAATGACTAAGGGTCTAGTACAACAAAAAGAAAAAAAAATTCATGAATATATATGCACCAAATGATGAGGAAGCAAAAAGGGGAGGGAAGAGCTCAGGGACTATGGTGATGACTCACAGGTGCTTTGATGATGGCAGACTATGGGGATTACACATGAGTGGAGAAATCAAACACCATACAAAAACGAACAATGATGTAGGAAAATAAAGAAATAAATTTAATAAAATATATAAACCCAGTTAATAAATGGGCAGTAGATATGAACAATTCAGCAAAGAGAACACCTAGAAGGGCAAAAGACATGTGAAAAAATGTTCATTATCACCTGTAATAAGAGAGATGCAAGTGGGCCCTCCCTGGTGGCACAGTGGGTTGAGCACCGCACTGCAGCACGAGTTCAATCCCTGCTGCCGGCTGGGGAGGTGACCCACATGGCACAGGCAGACCTCTCCTGCCTGGCCCGCTGCTCCCCTAAGCAGTGCCTTTCAGTACATCTGCCTGTTTTTCCCCCTGCTCTGTCTGGTGGATTCTCTCACCTCCCCACACCTCTGGCCTGTACCCCAGTGCTTGTATGCATAAATAAATAAATCTTTAAAAAAAAGAGAGAGAGATGCAAGTTCAAACTACAATGAAAAACCATCTCACTCCCATGAGAATGGAATATGTTGAAAAAATACCCAACAACATTTGTTGGAGAGGTTGCAGAGAAAAAAGAAAAGAAAAAAAAAAAAAAAAAAGAACTCTACTAGCTCTGTTGGGAAGAATGTAAACTGGTGCAACAATTATGGAAAGTTATCTGGATTTACCTTAAAAAAACTAAAAATGGAAATATCATATAATTCTGAAATCCCACTCTTGGGCATATATTCCAAGGATATGAAACCATCTTTGCAAAAACCTATTTGTTCCATAATGCTTTCGGCAGCATCTTTTTTAATAATGAGGCCATGGGAGCAGTCTAAATGTCTGTCGACAGACAACTGGATCAAGAAGATGTGGTATATCCACACCATGGAGTATTAAATAGCCATAAGAAATGATAAAATGTAGCCATTCTGAACAAAATAGAGAGACTTTGAGAGAATAATGTGTAAAGAAAGTCAGAATAACAAACACTGGGTATTTACATAGTAGACAATTCAACACCAGAAAACACTTTAAAAAACCAGTGAACCGGGCCTCCCTGGTGGCGCAGTGGGTTGAGCACTGCACTGTGAAGCATCAGCTGCACAGCAGGGTTAGTTTGATCCCAGGCCAGGGAGGGGACCTACATGGTGCTACAGACCTCTCCTTGCATCGCCCGCCCGCTGCTCCCCTCAGCAGTGCATTTCAGTCACTCTGCCTGTTGTGCTAACCACTCTGTCTCTGGTGAATCCTCTTATCTCCCACGACTCTGGCCTGTACCCCAACTCTTCTATGCATAAATAAATCTTTTCAAAAAATCAGTGAATCAATAAAAAAAAACATTTATTGCAGTAAACATCTTTAGATGGAGCTGGAAAGTCTGTGCTAAGTGAAAATGTGCCAGAAGGAGAAAGATAAATACCGGATAGTTTCATTTACATGTGGAATATAAAGCAAACAAACAGGGTCATGCAAAGATAAACTTTAAAAAAATTTTTGAAAGCAGACCAGATCTGAGGCATCCAGGTAGGGAGTGAGTAGGGGAGGAGAAGCACAATGGCCATGTTGCAGGACTATGGGTATTTTGGTGGTGGGAAAGCTATGGTGACCACACCTGAGGAGAGAGAAATCCCATGTTGTCAAAAAATTAACAAAGATGTAAAATAGTGGTACTTCATGAAAAAATGATAGCAGATGTTTGTGTGTTATCACACTCAAGAGTGTGTTAATAATAATAAAGAGATATGTAATCTTGTGGGCTCTAGTTAAGAGGGAGGGGAAAAGGGACAATGGGATATAATGGATGATGGTGATTAAAAAGATTAAACTTTATTGCAGCCAAAAGATTAATCATATTTTAATAAAAACAATATAAAATCTAAGATGTGTACAGTTTTTGAGTGCTACATTCTTGTCTCTTAATGTTTCTAGTTATCTTATGATGCCTTCCTTCATGTGTGAAGGGTTAAATACTACTTTAAACTTGTAAAAACTTGAGGATCAATCATACCCCAATGGAAAGGGCCTACTTTCCATGAGGTTCTACTAGTTGCTCACTCTTCTGATAAATTGGAGGGTGTCAAGCTTTGGGGAAAAAGGGGAAAAGAAACCCTGCTCTTCACCTGCCCACTTGGTGGCCCAGAAAGAAAAGTGCATTTAACAGCCTTCTAGATATAGCTGTCTAAGTTCTAGCCCATGAGAAGGAAGTCATGCTGCTGTGTACTCATTCAAAGAGTCTTTTTTTAAAAAGCAGTTATTGTACGTATTGAAAACATTAATTTAAAGAACTAGCATGTAAATTTTGGAAGACTCAAGACATACATTCTCAACTGGGAAACAAACCCTACAAGATTTTAAGGGTGCCCCATATCCACTAAGATTTTAGGAATCCAGGGGCATTCCTGGTGGTGTAATGGGTTAAGATACAGCACTATGAAACTATTCACAGCTATTGTGGCATGAGTTTGATCCCTGGCCAAGGAGGTAACCCACATGGCACAGCAGATCTCTCCTGTCTTGCCCACTGTTCTTCTCAGCAGTGTATTTCTGTGGATCTGCCTGTTCTGCTCCACTCTGTCTCTGGTGAGTCCTTTAACCCCCTGCGACTCTGGTCTGTGCCCTAGCTCTTGTATGTATAAACAAATTTAATAGAAAAAAGATAAATTTTAGAGATAAATCTTTAAAAAAGAAAACACTTTAGAAATCAAATAGTACAGTACAAGCTCAGACAGTCCCTCCAATATTTATCCAAAAAGACAAATCATTACTTCTCAAAACTGGCCTGGGTGGGAAAACTCTGAAGAACAATCCTAACTTTAAACTTTCCATTGAGCTGACTGAGGACTCTGTTGCCACTTCTCTGACTGTCAAACTTTGTTCACTGCTCACTTCCTTATAAGAAAAGGTGAGAGATACCGCCTCCACATAGCCCTTAGTGAACTCCTATACACATAATTCTGTTTCTGAGTGCCTTCCAGGAAACCCAATCTAAGACACATTTAAGTGTTCACTGCATTTCTACTCAGACATCTCATATTTACACATTCTACTGAATCCTACAGGATCTGAATATAAGTGGTTTAATGCCAACTCAAGACCCTTCCTATCCATCACGTAGAGTTACACACAAATACACAACATGAACCAATAAATAGAGGAGCAGATTTTAAAAATACAGGACAAAATTCACAAAATGTATACAGAATTATCTCTAGATTTTAGATAAATTCTGTTTTATTTTATTGATTTTTTTTACTCCTAAAAGGACAGTTTATTATTTTAAAAACTTTTTAATGAAGTAAAAAGTACATAACTACCAACCTGGAATACCAAATGTACCAAAAAAACTGGATGAATTTCTAATATAATTTATATTACAAAATTTGGAGTGGCTGATTAATACATATATTGTCCCAAGTTTATCTCTTTTTCTGCATTCCAAATAGACTAGTGAGATAAACTTTGTGGTTCTGGCTAGCAATATTTCAACACTCAAAAGTTAAAAAAAACCAAGGAGCTATTTCTGCAATCTCTAACTGTCAAGTGATGGTTTTGTCATCTGCTTCGAGTCAAGAAAAGGATAAACAAGAAAAGTGTGGAGTGATGGCGACATTATAACACACTCACTTGTTCAAGTTAATCAGCAAAGACAGCCCTTGAGAATTTATCAGGAGGGGTTTTCTATTGACATGTTATTATTATAAGTTTGAGAATGAATTGCTGGTTCATCATTTGCAAGCACTGGGAATCCTGCATTTCAACTTTAATTCTGCTGAGGTATACTTTATTTAGTTGTGTCTCTCTTCTTGTTTCTTTTAGTTCCATCCCATTCTGTTTTCCAGTTTTCAAAGGGTTGCAGATTTCATAATTCTTTACAGATTTAAACTTAATGAATGTGCAGAGAGAGTATGCTTCTTATTCTTTGCAGCTATTAGCCACATAGAATTACGACAACATTTTTCAGTGGAAATGACACTAGCCTCTTCCACTTATTATTGAGGCTTGCCATGTTTTGTATATAGAAAGACTTATAAGTCAAAATCATGATGGAAGTACCTACAGTTTGCCGTGTGTATCTGTGTTGTGTGTTTGTTTGACTTGAGAGACATCTCCAGGACCACATGTGTCTCACACACAAGTAGCTTTATCTCCTAAGATGATAAGCCTGTCTTTCAGATTAGTAAGCCCACCTTAATATGCAATGTTCTACAAACTGCACCTTTTTTCTTACAAAATTACAAAAGGCTTGAATTTTAAGGTTTATGAAATATGTCAAAATAAAATCATTAACTGATCCTAATACACTGTGGTCAATTATCAAGTTATTTTTACCACCGTTAAATGTCTTGTAACATTAAGAATAAGGGAAATATGTTCAGTGGGCTTGATACTTAAGTAATATATTATTAATAAACTGCTGCCCTGTGAACATAATTATGATTGCAAACATTCTTCAATGACTATTGGGTTGCCAAATTATGAAACATGATCTTTTTTTGTATTCTTGTTTGGACACTTCTCAGTAGATTCTTAGCTTTTCAAAGGTTGGTGTTTTGGGTTCATATTTTGACCACAGCAGTTAGCAGTGCCAGTCTGTTGTTAATAGTTAACAGTCAGAGGTTAATAATGTGATGAAGTTGACTATATAGATTGTGTTGTCAGCTTTAAGTAGGGGGAATGGTTAATCATTTGGGTTCAGTGAGTGTTTGTGTACATATTCTGATGTCATTCCTAAGCCCACTGAGATGAGAAGCTCTTTGGCACTTTTTCCACAGAAAACGGGCTTGAGGTCCCTCTTCTTTGAATCTGGACTAGCCTTTAACTGCTGAGACCAACAGACCATTGCAGAACTGACACTGTACTGGCTCTCAGTCTTATTTAAAGAGGCTTTACAATTTTCACCTTGGTTTCTAGGAGCCCTGAACCACAATGTGGGAAGTCTGACCACACAGAGAAGCACAGATATTACAATAGAAAAGGAGCAGGAGTGATCACCCTTTTTTCCATCTATAAAGGCAAAAGATCGGTGAGTCCACCTTGACTCCTCCAAACCAGACCAGCTGCCAGTTGCATACCCTAGTAATTTCAGTTGATTGACATGCAACAGAAATCACCCAGTTCAACTCTGGCTGAATTTCTCATAAACAAAATTATGAAACATAAGAAAAGGATTGTTTCAAGTCACTACTTGTTGGGAGCACTTCATACATAGAATCAACAACCAGAATATTCTATCAGCTCAGGACAGTCCCAGCTACTGTCAATTTTGAGGCATCTTGACATAATTTTCATTAGTTCTAGATTCTACATTTACCTCAAACATTATTAATAACTGGGTTAAAATAAGGCAAGAAGTAGTTGTTCTTCCATGGACTCATCTAGAAAAGTGTGAGATTATGTGAAATTAATAGTCTTGACCTGGACCTAGCTTAAATTGAATAACAGCCATGGAATACTTTTCTCTCTTTTTTTCCCCTGAAATCATAAGAGCTAAGAAAATTAGCATTTTCCTTTCAAGGTCAGCATGGCTTGACTCCGGCTTATGCCTTCATTTTGATCCATCCTCCTTTTCCCCCCTTTATATCACTGCTACATTGATCATTTCTCATTTTTTGGAATATACAGCTTTTTTTCCTCCTGCCATTGCTTTTTGATGTTTCCTTTTTCCATTCTTCCTGCCTTCACTCTCTCCATCTACAGACCTTTTCTTACCTCACCAAAAGAACAATTATATCTACCAGGCCTCGGCTCAACTTATTCTTTTTTTTTTTTAATCAAGAAAGCTTCCTCTGACCATCTTCTCTATTCACAACTTCACACATCTACATTAAGTATCTTCATTACATTCTCCTATGAATCACATTCTTTTAACTTACTGCACTTATTTTACTTGCAACTAAATGCTGCTTATTTATAAGTTTAGCTGATTAATATTTTAAGCTTTTTTTTTGCAAGATCAAGACTGTGTCTATTTTTGTTTCATGCATTGCCCCAATACAGTGCTTACTGCAGTGAACATTTATTAAAAATATGCATTATATAGCACTGTATCATATGGACCACAATCTGCTGTCATAATGTTCCTATGACTTTCTTCACTGATGTTATTCTACCACTTGTCCCCCACTGACAACCTCACAAAGCAAATATGATTATATCAAGAGACTGGAGCAAGTGAGATAGAATTGCTTAATCATGTGTTCAAGGACCCCTAGTAATCATATATATCTTTCAGGCAAATACATGGGCTACCACAGGCAAAAAACATAGTTACATAATACTTACTGTTCACCACACTCTTTCATCATTGATGTGTGCAAAGATCATCATATTTTGTACACAAACAAATTATGTATATACATGTAGATGGAAATACACTGATATGTATGAATTGGAAATACATGCATGTACTGGAAAAATCAGTAATGGTCATATATGTAGTCACTTAATTCTTCCTCTACTACCTTCAGATTCCAAACCCAGCTTCACAAAACCTGTGGAATATGCTGACTTTTACCTAGTTCACATCCTCCACTTCCCATCTTATGTAAAGTTATTATCAGACTATTTGTAAATATAACAAATTGTTACTCTTCCAACAGAAAAGTATTTCTAATGGTGGCTTTAATTTATATAAAATAGACGGGCAGATGACAATTTTGGAAGCAAGAAATATTATACTTCTCTCTTCTTCAAAAGTATAGGTATCCTCTGGTAATCTGAGACAATCCTTATCTTTTACCATTGGTGCTTTTCTTGGCTAGAACTTTGTTTTAATCTGTCAGTAGAATATATGAGGAACAGTATATTTTATAAGCTATTTAAATGTTTTTTAAAAAGATTTATTTTTATTTATTTATGTATACAAGAATTGGGGGTGTAGGCCAGAGGTTTGAAGGGTGAGAGGATTTGCCAGCGACAGAGTGGGGAAAAAACAGGCAAATCTACTGAAATACACTGCTGAGGGGAGCAGTGGGCAAGACAGGAGAGGTTTGCTGCGCCATGTAAGTTAGCTTCCTGGCCAGGAATGGAACTCATGCTGCAGTGGCTGGTGAGAGCTTCATAGTGCTGAGACTTAACCCCTTGTGCCACTAGGGAGGCCTTTTTCAAATGTTTTAAAAGAACCACACCCCTAAACTAAACATTACAGAGCTTGCTATAGATTTTCTGTCTGCCTTTGGAAACTACTCAACTATGTTCATGTGGTGCTTAGTCATAGTTCTCCACCCCCATGATTGATGTGGTTTGAATGCTAAAGTTATAGTTCCCTTGTCATCCAAAGTGATTTCTCAAGATGATCTGTTTCCCCTCAAACTTCAGATATTTTAACTCACACTCCTGACAACAGCCAAGGCAGTTCTTATGAAATCAAATTAACTTACCATAAGGGCTATGTTAAAAAAAAATCTGGATCCTAGTCACTGTTCTTAGATGTTCCTGGACTTGACTAAAGATCTAAAACATGTTCTAACTATAGTTACTATGGAAAACCAATTCTATTTATTTAAAGTTAAAGAAGATTGATTTTAAACAATTATTTCTGCCCTACAAATCATTTAAGCATCTTTATGACTGCATGCGTCAAAGGGAGGATTTGAGAAAACTGTCTCCTAGATAAATATATGCCACTGCTATCTTTGATAATCCGAATAGTTACGAAAGAAGTCTTGCTTTGACCTGAATCATCTGAATGGGGATGACTGCCTTTCTGCTAGCAAATATTAATGTTTTTGATGTTCTTTTATCAACATTTCAATTAAAATTTAGAAAGATTCTATTCTTAAAAAAAAAAAAGACCAGAAAAGTATTCACAAAATATATGCCTCATAATAATGACATTGAAACTTGTAGAACCATTTGTAATAATGGCCTCTTCCTCTACCCATCACCCACCCTTGGCCACACCTACCAAGCACACTCCATTGTGCCAATGCAGGAAAGGCAGCGCCAGCTTCCTATTCTTTAAATCAGACCCCAGGACATATATGCTTGACTCCCTCCCCTCTGTTCTTCTATATCTACAACAGACACCATTTTCTGTTGTCTTAACCTCTTGTCAGTATTTCTAGAACTCTTCCACTTCTTATCATTCTAACTGGCTCTACTTTACTTGAGACCACTATCAAATGAAGTTAGATTATGGGAGATTACCTTTACCTGACTTTTCCAGCCACATCCCTTAATAGTCAAAACTCAATCTCCTCCTCTTTGCACCCTATCCTTCAACAATGTTGACATGTTGACAAGCCCGGACATACAACATGCTCATTTTTACCTCTGGGCTTTGTGTATTTGTCTTCTTTTGTTTGAATTGTTCTCGTCATTGAACCCTAACTCTGAGTCTCTTTATTTCCTTCAAAACTTGGCTTAATAATTAGCCTTTAGACTCTTTTTGACTATCAGAAATATTCTCCATTGAATTCTTTCAATTTAAATTTCAAGGAAATTTAAAACAAAATCAAACTTATACTGTAACTAACATAGGTTAGTCTTATTTTGATTAAAAGAAAAACAATAACAACCCAACACACTATGAGTCACTAAAAAGAAAATGGCCATTTTCTTTAACCACACTTTTGCTCTTGAGGCCAGGGTCACTGAGGCTAAGTCAAAGGAATGAAGCTGCTAATGCCAACATTTAATTAAGGCAATTCAACAGATGGAATCTGCCTCACACCAAAGCATTCTCAAAACCACTTCATTTACATAGTTGTTTATAAAAAAGTATAGGTCTCCATAATTTGGCATGATTCCCTTCTCCAATTTATGATCACCAAGAGAATGTGAATGATTTAACTAATTAGAATGTAAGCACTTAGTTCTCTCTAAATACCCATCTGTTTGAATGTTTTCTTTTCAATCAAAAAAGGCCTCAGACTTGGTTAATGTTCAAGAATTATGCTATAACATTTCTACATATCATTCACTACTGTACACCATTTTTTCTATAGGTCTTTCTGTTACTATCTCAAATTAGCCATTTAAAAAAGATTTGTGTTCTACAACAAAAACACGTCAGCCTAGTAAACAAAAATTCATTCACCAAAAAGGACAAGTGACTTGATTTTTCAAATCCCCATCATGGGCAGAATATAAGATCTACAAGTAGTTAAATTTTGAGTTTCATATCTCCAGGAACTCCAGACGTATGAGACTCAAACAGAATAAATGAATATAGTATGAACTATATTTTTATTATATGACAAAAAGATGAAGAGTTGATTACTGAGCAATTCTTCAGCCTTCCATTGTTTCAATCTTAGTAACTCTATATTTTTTGTGTCCTCCCAATTTCCGCTTTGCCTTGAGAAAGTACAGCATTAACTCATTCATATTCATGTGAAAGACTGGCAAGCTTTAGAAGTATCCTTCTGTTTGTATCTGGAGCAGGAACTTAAATGGAAAGAATAAACTGTAGGAGAAACAATTTGGGAAAGGAAAGCCTTTCAACCCTCTCCAACTTTAATTGTCTGAGCATAAGGTACATTCTGAAAGGGGCAAAAGAATAGTTTAGAAACAGTCTTCCACATTAGATTTTTTACATATGACATGAATCAATATTCTATGTCGTTCAAATACTTAAGTCAATCAAGTTGATAGCAGTAATAATAAGATGGGATTAAAACAAAACATCATTGCTGATTATTTTAATCTTTCTTTGATTGTGAATATACTGTAAGATCTTGCAGGAACTCAGGATTCTCATTAATGGAAATTTCCTGAGTTATGAACTAAATACATTTTTATTATATGACAGAAAGATTAAGAGCTGATTACTTGGTAATTCTACTAAAGATAAGGATTACTGTTTGCCTTTTCTGTACTCCTAATAGCTGCTGGAGAACAATGGTCTTGCTACATAGTAATGTGAACCCCTTGTTTTAAGAACTTTTACACCAGATGATTAGGGTTCATTGATCTTGGATGCATAGATTTAATATATTTTTCATCAAAACTGGAGAGTTTAGGATTACTGTTTCTTCTGACCCTTTGTATTCTTGTCTGGTACTTCCATCCTACATATGTTGATGTGCTTAATGTCCCATGTTTCTCTGAGATTCTGTTCATTTTTATTCATTTCTTTTCTCCCTGTTCTTCAGGCTGTTTAATGTTTACTTACTGAAACTCACATTCACTAGTTCCTTTTTTTCTGCCAGATTAGTTGATCTACTGTTGAGCCACTCTAGTGGATTTGTCATTTTAAATTACTTTTGAGTTCCTTCACTTTCCAGAAAAAGTTTGAATTCCTGTTATTTCTGTCTTATAATTTCCTCTATTTCTTTAGCCATAGTACCCTTTGGTATTATCTTCCTATTTTTTTTTCTGAGATTTATTTATTTATGCATAGAAGAGCTGGGGTGCAGGTCAGAGCTGTGGGAGGTGAAAAGATTCACCAGAGACAGTGAGGAGCAGAACAGGCAGATCGACTGAAATACACTGCTGAGGGGAGCAGCGTGTGAGGCAGGAGAGGTCTGCTGTGTCATGTGGGTCCCCTCCCTAGCCGGGGATGGAACTTGCTCTGCTGTGCTGCGGAGGTTTCACAGTGCGGTGCTCAACCCGCTGCGCCACCAGGGAGGCCCTAGCTTCCTCTATTTCTTTAGCTATAGTACCCTTTGGTTTTATTTCTACATTCTTATAAAGCTACTACATTCTTATAAGTCTTTTGTCTATCAAATATTACATCTGATTGTTCATAGACAGGTTTTGTTACTTATTTCTCCCCCATGTTTAGGTTTTCCCTTCTCTTTATGTCTCATGATTTTTTTGTTGGAAACTGGAAATATATTAGGTAAATATATTATAGCAAGTCTAGGTACTAGTTCTTTAGCCCTTCATGGTTTGCAATTACTTTTTGCTTATTTATTTGTGTAGTGATTGCCTATAATTGTTTGGTGTAGTCTTTTTTCTCCTCAGTGTGAAAACTCTACCTTTTGGCTGAACACTTGAGCATGGACAGTCACTCTGGATGACAATTGGTTTTGGCACGGTTCTCTTTGCCTTTTTTTCCTGACCATAACCAGCTGTTATGTCTGACAAATTGCCAGCTGACTGCTATATAGTTTTTAATAATACTCTAGAAATAAATTGTTTCACACACTGATCTAATTACATTAAGAAAACATTGTTAGCAATAGTTTCTAAGGTCAATGTTGCAGATTTCGTGGGTCTTTCTTCCCTCCCTCCCTCTGTCCCTCCCTCCCTCCTGTAGTACCCTGTAGACAGCAGCCCAAGGGTCACACCAGTTCTTGTGCCTTCACATGGGTAGTCAGGGTTCTCTGTTTTGGAGATTTTGTGGAGGCCTGGGCATCTTTGGGAGTCTGTGCACCTCTGGTAGTCTGAGCATCTTTGGGAACCTGCACTGTAGCCACGTCCAGGCTCTTGGTTTCAGTCCTGGAGAACTTGAGACTCTTCATAACACAGGCACAAGCATGTTTCCTAAGCTTGGGGTGACTAGTGTGGGCAGGTAATTGGGTTGATGGCTGCTGCCCTTTGGGATGCTAGCCTTGACCTCCTTGAGCTTTACAAGGGCCTGATAGCCTCAGCACATTTACTCGTGGACTTAGCATTATTGGCCTGCATCTCTTTTAGGCCTTTCTTGTTTTTTTTTTTTTTTTTTTGGCAAAGTTCATGTTCCTTAGGAACTGGGGGTCTACCTCTTAAAAGATTCATATCTTAGTGATTAGGTCTCGACATTTTTTCCGTGCCATCTTCGGGACTGGTTGTACATGGTACACCTTCTGGACTTGGCCATGTCTGCACTGAAACCCATTGCTCCCAAGGTGCCTAGAGGCAGAAGAGCTCACTGATTTTCTCTGGTATGAAACTCCATGTCCATTAAACAACAACATATCAATTTTGGTAAACAGCTGGCAGATCATTTAGTATCTATGACTAATCAATCTTCAGATCTCCTCTTAATTGCCTTTCACCACAATCTCACTATTTTTGAGTGTCCTTAGGGTTGAACTGCCACACATTATTGCAAATGAAGTCAGTTCCCTTCGGAAGTACTTTGATTACTCTCTTTTATAATCTGTCTTTATCTCTAAACAAAATCTCTATTCCCCTCTGAAGTTCAGGGTGGAGAAAGTGATACATTTTTCTCTGGATAAGACGCTTGCATTACAATCTGTGACTTTTGGCAGGGAGGAAAGGGTACAGGATTATAAACTGACATCCCAGCTTGTCATTCAGGACATGGAATCTCTGCCTAATGAGCAGACATGGGTAATAGGTCTTCATTTTTCACTGTGTCAAAACCAGATGTCCTTTCCTATGGATGGAGGCTAGGTGGTAAAAGAGAGTGCCTAATTCTTTTTTCTTTTTTAAAAGATTTATTTATTTGTGCATACAAGAGCTCGGATACAGGCCAGAGTCGTGTGAGGTGAGATGATTCCCCAGAGACAAAGTGGGGCGAGCTCCTAATTCTTGCCCCAAATTTAGCCTCTGCCACAAATAGTTGGGAACAGAATGGGGAATGCTGACATCCTGTCTCTCCTTGGAAGATAATGTGCGTGATAAAGACAAAGTTTAGAGAAGAGAAAGTCCTGTGCTCTTGGCCGCATCTATATGTAATGGGATGCTGAGCTGGGATGGAGGGGTGGAGGGAGTAGGTTGTAGTTCAAATGCCATATATTTTTGCTGGTCTTACTAGGTTTTCTTGAAAAAATGTCTTTTCAATTGCTGTATCTCCTTTGGAATATTTCTTGAAACTTTAAATGGCTGATAATTTAAAAAATAATTTTCACCAGCTTTAGAGGACAGTGAGGTCATGGAGTGCATCACATTATCATGCCAAGAGTGGAACTTCTTTCTTCCACTGGGAATCTGGGAATTCTTTATTCATGAATGAATATATCTAGTCCAGATGATTGGACTCGAAATCACCTTTGTGATTAATCAGAGGCTACCATGGTTATTAGGAAGGGCAGATGCCTAAAGAATAAGTGAAGAATTTTGATGAGGTAAAGAGGACCTGGTCAATTCAAGTAGGCTACGACAAGGAATGAAAACAATGAAAGAGAAAGAGAACAGAAAAGGCAGAGAGAAGAGGAAACCATAGAGGTACACTGGTGCCAGTTCCATTTCTTCTGAGCTTATAATTTGCTTCTTGTTTGTGGAGCCTTAAGATCTCTGGAATCCTGTTCTATTCATAGAACACACCCACCCTAGCAACCAAATTACCTGTAGTTCAAGTAAACTGGGAAATTTTCAGGTAAAAGAAAACTTAGAAATGTAGGATAAATGTGACAAAAATTGTTTTTTATTGTGCAACAGATATGTAACATAATTTACTACTTTAACCACTTTAGAGTATACAGCTAAGTGGCACTAATTACACACACATTTCTGTAAAAGCATGACGACCACCATCCATCTCCAGAATTTTTGCTTCTCACAAAACTGAAACTCCATACCCATTAAGCAACAATTCATTCCTCCCTCCCCTCAGCCCCTGGTAACCAACACCTACTTTTTGGTTTCATAAATTTGACAACTCTAAGTAACTCATACATGTTCATGTTAGTAGGTACATTCATGTGTTATAATTTCCTTCCTTTTTATATGCAAAATAATATTACACTGCATGTGCATACCACATTTTGTCCATCTACTTATCCTTTAATGAACACTTGAACTGTTTCCATATTTTGGCTATTATGAATAATGCCTCTCAGATTATGGGTCTATAAATATCTGCTCAGATTCCTGTTTTGGCTTATTTTGAGTATATACTCAGAAGCCAAACTGCTAAGTCATAGTAATTTTGAATTTAATTTTTTGAGGAACTGCCATACTATTTTTCCATACTGACTATACCATTTTAGATTCTTACAACAATGGATAAGGGCTGAAATTTCTCTACATCCTCCTCACCCCTACTAGTTACTTCTGGTTTTTTGGGGGAATGGATATCTTAATGGATAAATGTAACATACATTGCATTTAAATTTATATCTGAGCATGCAGGAAGAAATGCAAAGAAGGTGAAAGTCAAGCTGACAGGACTCAGGAAATGTGTTTAGGTTTTTAAATTGTAACCAGGACATAGGAGACAAATGTTGAAATTACACAAGGTGATGACCTGAATGAGATGCCTGGATAAAGTTAGGACTATCAAGAGTTACAACCTTGGTGGAAGAAAGTATGGTGGGGAGGAGCTGGTGCTAAATCATCTACCAGCTAATGGAAATGTGTATGGAAAGCTTACCTATTTTAGCCCAGTATAGTAAGCACAAAGACCCAAATAAAAAGAGCTCTGAAAGTTTGTAACCAGATGCATGCCCTTAGGCTGTATTTGAACCAACTGTATATGCCTATATTGTCTGGTAATACAGAGACACAGTATATTGGCATGAAAGCAGTCATGTCCTCCCAACTGGCAATGCTCATGTCAGAAGAAAGCGTAAAATAACTCTTTACACTCACATATTTGATCCAGTCCCTGTTAGATTCCCTTAAAGAAACCTCCCTGCTCCTTTCCAACAACATACACATGTAATCCAAAATTATAAAGTCATGAGGGAACATAGCTATCATGATGATCATTACACATAACAAATAGCATAGTTATACTTCAAAGTAGAGTATGAAGTCATCAGTAAAGAATATTAAAATGTTATTACTCTTCAAAGACATAAAAGCCAAATAAAATAAAAGGATATGATACTCTCAAAATATATCATTTTGATTTGAACAAATATCAAATAAAATTTCTACAAAATGGAAAACAATTCACTGAAATTAAAAGCAGTTGATGGACTTGTTGATATATTCAACTATACAGCTATGAAGAGAATAAATAAACTGAACTATAGTTCTAGTTGCAGCAAACAACATACATAAAACAGAAAACACAAAATTAAGAGGTCGAAGAGCACTTTCTGCTATCTTGGAGCCTGTGGAGGCCTGCTGAGAACAGGGCTTCTAACATATGGTTGAAAGACTGTGGCCCAAGGCTCTTCTTCACTGACTTCAAATGCTGTCTCTGGAACCAGAGGGAACAAACAGTTCTTCTAAAACTGAAGATGTTTATAATCCAGATGAAACTGAATTCTGTCTAGGCAGGAGGTGCGTTCATGTGTACAAAGCAAAGAACACAGTGACTCCTAGTGGCAAAATGAGTAACACTCGAGTCATGTGGGCAAAGGTCAGTGTACAGTAGAGACTGGGGTGTGGTTCTCACCAAACTCCAAAGTCACCTTCAGGCCGAGGACACTGAATCCATATGCTGTTGCGCTCTTCAAAGATCTAAACTTACTAAAAGGCCAATAGATTAAAGTGGATTTTTTGATTAGAGAGAGACAGAGGTAGAAGAAAGATGAGAGGGTCAATAAGCCTCTTAGGAAGCAGCAGAGATGACGAGTGAAAGGTTGATGTTTCCCAGAGCACAGGAAGACATGGGTCCTTAGATTCATGACATGAACCTCGAGCAACGTAATGAAGACCAAATTCACACCTAAACACTGTATAATTAAACCAGGGTATTTTACAGCTGTAACAATTTTAATAGCAACTAGTTTGAAATACTCTATCGCCTAGGGGAGGAAAAGGCTAGAGAATACAAGTAAGAAAAACAGTGGTCTCAAAGTGCTGAGATAAAGTAATTGTCACCTAGGATTTTTATAGCCCCAAATACTAACTTTCATAAACAAGATAAAGTATGACACATTCAAAAGAAGAACATTATGGAAAATTTTCACCAAATGGCTTTTGCTTGAGAAATTCTAAATTCTTCCAAAAGGAAAAGTTTATGCAAAAGAAGAATGACAAGCAAAGAAACTGTTAAATCTGTGTTTATACTTACAGAAACAGCCACTGTATGAACTATAAGAAAATAGTAAATAAATAGGTTTAGAAACTAAATAGAGATATTTTTCAAATTTAAACTACCCTAAATAATAGTTCAGGAACAGTGAAGGTAATAAATTAACTTTTAACTTTCATAGTTATGTACAGGTAGTAAAATTTTAAGAACAACCATAAGAAAGATACATAGAATATAAAGCCTCTAAATCAGTAAAGGATACCAAGAAAATTAGATTTATTTATGAATCCAAACAAAATGCACAAGGAAGAAAATACTGTATTTAGCAAACAGCAGGATCAATGAAAACATACAATGTAATAGTAAATAAAAATGCAATTATGCTAAGTTCAAGGCATATCTATTCAAGAACTACAAAACATAATAGCACTTAGAGTTAAATGTTAAAGACAGGCATGTCTGCACCCCTATGTTTATAGCAGCACTCTTTACAATAGGTAAGACCTGGAAACAACCTAAAATGCCCAAAACACATGAGTGGATCGGGAAGTTGTGGTACATATAAATGATGGAATACTATTCAGCAATCAAAAAAGAAAAACTAGATGCATTCATAGGAACATGAAGGAACTGGAAGGGATTATGCTCAGTGAAATAAGTCAGAAGGCAAAAGAAAAATACCAGATGGTTCCTCCCCTAGGAGGAATATAAGGGAACCAAATAAAGATCAAGGAAAGGAATAAGAACAATAACAATAATAATAACAACAATAAAGACACAAAAACCAAACATGAAAAGACAAGGACAGATTGGGGATACTTGGTGGGGAGGGGAGAAGGGGAGGGTTGAGGGCAGATGGGAGCACAGGGGACTGAGGTGATGGTGCACTGGTGATATGGGGATGGGAAATACATGGGGATTACAATTGATGTCAAATATATATAAATTAAAGGGAAAAATAGAATAAAAAATAAAAATAAAAAGCTATTCATATGAAAAAATAAATTAAAATCTTATTAACGTAAAAAAAAAGACAGGCATGTAACAAGTAAATAACTTTTTTTACTTGTGACTTTATTAATTGCTATTGAGGGAGGAGGAAACTGCATTTGTGATTGTTTTTGACAGGTTTTGAATATATGATATTACCTTTCCAACCTTTCGTTATGACTGAAAAAATTTACCACTGAAAACTACTACTCACATTTTTTGTCTGTAAAGATGCATTAACATGCTAAGAAAACCAGCCAGGGCAAACTATGAATCAGCAACCAAAGAAGCACAAGAGTGTCATTTTGGTAGGCATAAGAGACCAAAGCACTGAGCTTGTTTGCCCTCGATGAACACCAGATTTTACCTAACTTCAACAAAGCTCAAAGACCCAATCTTGTGGCCATTAGGTAAATTGTGAGCACAGAAGCCGCTATGGACTTTCTTGTCACTTGAGATAAACCGTGAGTGAAGAAATCAGGGCCTTGCTTTGGCAGGCATTTCTTATCTGATGCCAACAAAGAAATGACAGGACACTGTATATTCATGCAAGGACACATGGACATGCTATTTCTTGTAGATACTGAGAGATTTCAGGGCACAGTAGGGGCAGCCAGGAAAAAAAAAAAAAAGGAGGGTACTTTCCATTAGAAAATAAAAGGCGGTGATATGGGAAAGAGAGAGAGGAGGCCGAGAAGGAGGTATGGAGGGCAGAAGGAAGAGATGTGTGAAGGAGAGGAGAGGGAGAGGAACATGAATCTAGTGTCACATCCTTTAAGAAGTCCATATGAGGAGAGCTGTATATCCTAAGAATAAGATTGGACTTCAAACACTTGCAAAAAACTGGATGGAAAAATAACTTACACTCTGCTAAACCCAAACAAAACCACATAAACAAACAAGTAAGTCTAGTTTGATAACCCTTCATGCATATCTTCTCTAGGGAACGCTCCACATATTACCCACACTCTGATTTTCTTTTTATTACATAATAAATATTACCATTAACTAAGATGTAGATAATATGTGCATGTCAGTAAAAGGACACTTTGGTGTGATTCTCATTTGTTCCTGATTTTATATGATTCCAAGTTCCACTCAGAATCTGTCACAATTCACACCTGTCTCTTTCTGGGTCTAAAATTAGCCATTCTATTGCACCAATAGGCACAAAGGACCTCAGAAGTGCCAGTTCTCAGACTTGGGTCCAGCAACTCAGCTGGGACCCCAGTGGGCTGAGCCCTCGTGACTGTCACTGATGGAGCAGAGCCTGGTGAGGATCACACACCCTGGCAGTTGACAAAATTAAATATTCATATATGACTTGAGAGTCTGTCTGGGTAATTTTGTAGGCATTCTTCTCTCCTGGTTGTTTTCCGTAGATTAAAGCTTTTGCCGAGGGCACACTCGCTCAGGCACAAGTGCCCAGTAATGAGCAGGAGCGCCACTTTGGAGTCTGACTCTGCCAAGTCTAATACGAAGAGGAGGTGAATGAGATTTAACTGCCTCCTGAACTGAATGTCTGTGGAATTTCTTGGACCTGAAACAGAGCCCAGAACAAGCTCTGTATAGTAACCTTCACTAGGTGTCAGTGTTTGACAAACTGTCGTGCCAACATCATTAATTGAATGTTCGTTTTGGCACAAATTGTCTATGGAAAATGCAATTAGGAAAAGTTGTGCAAACAGCAATTAGAAACTGAATAACCCACCTTATTCCTTTTATTCAGATTACGCTTGGCTACTAAACTGAAATAAAGCTCCTCAGGAAATAGTTTGCAGGCTGTCCCGTAGTCTCTGGAGCACACTGCACTAACAATGGCAAAGGCAAGCAAGAGTGAGCTTTTGTCTATGCTTGCCTGCTTCCTCTTCCTGCCACTTTTTCCCATTTCTGTGGGTACTGTCCTGTCACTGTATTGGCCACTAAGACAAAGCCACATGCTGTTCTCATTGCCAGGGGATGAAAAACCTTTCCAAAGACTGGCATTTGAACATGAATTCAGCCTTGACAAGCACTGAACAGAGAGGCAGTAATAATATCAGCCCACTTGTGATTTGTAAAGTACCAAAGAAGTTCATTTTTCTTTCAGTCAGTTCACTCAACCATAACAATATATTGGGCACTGACAGCATAACAGGCACTGTTAAGGTACTGTACTACAGAAATAACAAAACATTCCTGACTTTGTGGATGTTGCTTTCTAGTTAGAGAAGAACAAATAAATCAGAAATTGAAATATAGAGCATTCGAGAGACTTATAAGTGCAATGGAAGAAAATAAAGAAGGGAAAGAAGAGAGTGAGCTCCTGGTGCAGAAGACATCACCAGGCTGAGGACATGAACAAAGAACTGGAAAGGGGGAGAGAGTGGTGTCAACTCAAGAAATGTGTCCAGGCAGGGGCAGTGACAAAGGCAAGTGCCTTGAGGTATGAATGTACTCAGAGGCTTTCAAAAAGAAGGAAGGTTAGTGCAAGGGGAGAGATTGCAGGAAATGAAGTGAGTGCAGAAGGGGAGGACACACACGCTAGGATCTCTGGGTTGTTGTGAGGACGGTCTACTCTGGAAACCTGGGAGCATTATGAGCAGAGGAATGACAGGCTCTGTCATCAGTTCCAAAGGTGACTTTGTTGAGGACACTCTCCAGGGTCAGGAGGTGAAGAGAGAAAAGGAGAGACCAATTAAGAGGCTACAGTAGTAATTCAGGTGAGGCAGTCAGAAGGAGGTGCTAAGCAAGAAAAAGATTCAGGAAATATTTTGAATATGGAACATACCAGTGAAGTTGTTTCTGAGGTGTGGAAACGTGAAGAATCAGGAATAATTTCAAAGATCTTGACTTGAGTAACTGGCATTGTCACTTCTTGATAGTGACTGGGAGGAGTTTACTTGTAGAATTTCTAAATTTCACTTGCCTTTAGATATCTAGAAAAGGTAACACATATGCCCCTTGATATACATGTGTAGAGATCAGGGAAAAGCTCCAAGCTGGGGATATAAATTTGGGAATTATGAGCATAAAGGTGTAATTTAAAGCCCTAAGATATGCAAAATCACCAATAACCAGAGCACAGACCAAAGAGAAAAAGGTGCAAGGATGGAGTCCAGGACACATTTTTTTTTAAAGAGTTTAGGGTATATGGTAGGAGCCAACAAAAAGAAACAGAAAAATGACTGGGGAGGGGGCAGGAACAAGATCTAGAGTATGTGGTGTCTTAGAAACTCAAGGCAATTTGTGCATAGGGAGGAGGGAGTGGTCAGTGTGGATCAAGACATTGGAAGCAACTGTGGAGTGAGGGGAGGTTAGAAAAGAGTGTTTGCAGACCCTAACTTAGGTATCTTCTATATGGCCCTTTCATTATGTTTGGCATCAACACAGAGTAGTTATGTGAGACACTGCTAATATTTGGAAATAAAAGTATCTTTGTTTTGCTTAATGTTACTTCCTTCCTGACCATATAACTTCAGCTACACCTACACATGCAATGCATGCATGTGCACATGCGTACACATACACACGCACACTCAGATACTTTCAGGAATTCGCAGGGGTTGGTCCACTTGTGCTTAAGAGCAAGTCCTGAGTGTTACCACATAGCACGTTTTTTTCCATTTTCCAGGGATGCCTATTGTTGCATTCAGTTCATAGATGTGCTAATAATCCTCAAAGTATAAGATAACAAACTTAATAAAAGAGGAGGATGTCACATTACTAACAATTAGGCTTTTAATTAGTATTAATTCATAACATTGTCACTTTCTAAAAACATGCTGTCAAAATGTTTCGTTTGCATGTTTGCTCCCTTCTCCTTTCCCTCTTCATCTTACTTCTTTTGTAATATGACCAAATTTTAAGTATTAAGAAAAGTTAGAAGCAAATTAACTTAGTTAAAAATAAATGTGGCACGGGGGGCTTCCCTAGTGGCGCAGTGGGTTAAGCAACGCATTATGAGGCAAACTGCAGCCACTGCAGCACAAGTTCAATCCCTGCTGCCAGCAGGGGAGGTGACCCACATGGCGCAGCAGACCTCTCCTGCTGTGCCCGCTGCTGCCCTCAGCAGTGTGTTTCAGTCCATCTACCTGTTCTGTTCCCCACTCTGTCTCTGGTGGATCCTCTCACCCCCCATACCTCTGGTCTATACCCCAGTGCTTGTATGCATAAATAAATAATCTTTAAAAAAAATAAATGTGGCACAGGAGGCAACCTGAAAGGTCCCTCGATGATCAAAAATGAAAAGTTTGAGCAAGAAAATAAATGACTATTATATGGATTGAAATTCACAGAGTACAAAATATATATCCATGAGGCCAAAGCAATGTAAGTCAACAACTGAATAAATAAATCAACACTTAATTGTTTATTATACAAGTGGTACTGTTGCTTGATAATCTTCTGTTTGTTGCTTTTTATTATTTAACTTTTTTGGGATGATCTGACTATAGTGTGTGTCTATATATAGATATATATATATATAGACACACACTATACCATATATATAGTATATGTACGTAGCATATATTTTCTAACAGATACACAGCATTTCACCAGTTAAAATATCACTGTCTTACAGATAAACACCTATATTTCCTTCACCTTCCCATTAATGCTGTGCAAATACCCTTGGACATGAACATCTTTATCAAAATAATGAAAATATTTGTCTGAGATATGTATCCAGCAGTAGGGTCTCTGGGTCATAGAATGAATGCATACTTAATGCTACTAAGCACTTCCTAACCGCTTTTCCATGAGGTTATATTTACACAAGGAGCACACAGCTTCTGATCTCTTCATATTTTGGCCACAGCTTGATGTCATCCACCTGCTTAGTTTTTGTGGTTTTGACAAATGTGTATTGGTTTCCAGTGATAACATAAGTTGAAAGGTTTAAAACAACTCCAACTTATATATTTTACAATTCTGCTGATCAGCACTCCAACCTAAGTCTGGGCTACAATCTTGATGTTAATAGGGCTCTGCTCCCTTCTGCAGCTCAAAAGGAGAATACGTATTTTTGCCTTTTCTAGTTTCGGAGTTTGTTGGCATTCCTTGGGCCATGGCCCCTATTCCTTTTTCAGAGTCAGAAATTTATTATCCATAAATCTTCCTTTCCCTATGACCTGCCTGCTTTCCTCTTAAAAGGACCCTGTGATTTCACTTGGCCCCCAGGACCCACACAGGATGGGATCCCTGATTCAAGACCTTAATTAAATGAGAATTTCTTTGTGATGTAAGGCAACAACTTCACGGGTCAAATGATTAAGATGTGGACATCTCTTGGAGGTCATTATTCTGCCTGCCACATGTATAGGCTTCTTTGCCACATTCAGGGGAGTGGTTAAAAAAACACAAGCTATATTTCTCACCAAATGCCAGGTGAGCTATTTTTGCACTCACACACCACTTTCTCACAGGGCACTCATTTGTTCTGTGATAAGTAAAGAGTTTGTAGAGAAAGGACACACACAAGAATACTGATTCCTAAAACCAACATAAGTCAGACACTCCATAAATCAGCTTCTAAATGAATCTGCAAGTTCCTAAACACCTGACAGATAAATAATGAGTCAATTAAATTTGTTTCTTCAGAACTAGTTGAAGGTACATTCGTTTCTGCTTTAGTCAAACACCATGATGTTATACAACACTCGCTTGCAGTGCAATAAGGACCTTATTTGTTGGGTGCTCAAACCCGGTGTCATTAATGCACAAGCTATGGACAGATATTCATGTAGTTTTCCATGTTTCTTCCTTGAAAACTAAATTGTTCCTGGATTTATATACACAGAACATTATTACCTATTTCAAGTTGTTGGTCAGAACCTCGGAAAGAAAATAACCTAGAATATCACTTTTCATTTTTATTGAGAGAAGCCTTTCCCAAACTCTTACATTGACCGGTAAGATGTAATAGGCCTAGAGACAAGCTGTCTGGTTCAGAAAGGGAGTGGGGATACAAGAACCAGGCTCACTCACCCTCTTTCCCCTTCATAGGCATGCTGGCAACATTTCTGTGGGGTTCTGGCTTGAGCTTCGGTTTGACTAATCTTGAGGTAATCTAGATGGTAAACTCACAAAACAAAGAAAAAAATACAGATATTTTTGTAGAGGCAATGAATCTGGGAAAAGGGAAGTTAACTAGTGATTTGTCAGTGATAGAACAGCATGTTGCCTACGGTAGAAAATCTGGAAGAGCTGTTATATTAAATATTAGCTAGAATAAAGACATTAATTTTCCATGGGACCATAATCATGAACTTGTTTGCAACAAGCTTGTAGGAATACCTTTACAACTAACAGGCTTATTTAGGCAGGTTGGGTGAATTTAGAGAGGAAGCACCATGCTAACTATTTTGAAAAACATGTTGCAATGTGGAGCAATTAGAAATATTAAATGGAAACTTCTAATAAATGTGTTAAAATTCATCAACTAGTCAATTTCATATTATATATCGATGGACAATGCCTCTCATTTTAATCACTTTGCCAGATTCCAGTTGATATTACTCTAAGGTCTCACATCATTCTATAAATCTTCTCTTCCATTTCATTGTCCCTACAGTTCAGTTGCCACTCTTTGATCTCAACAAACCCAGACTCACAGGCATGCTCTGCAACACACAGAATCTCTGTTATCTATCCTGTTATTCCATCCAATCTGAATTTAAAATGATGTTTATGATAATTTCCTTCAAGTCTATTTTTAATATCCATGAAGCCACAATATTTATATGGCCTTCCTAATTTGATCTGTTGGTTCTCAGTTAGTGAAAATGACAAGGAGTTGGCAATGTCTGTAATCCCCCAACTGGGGGATGAATTGTTTTCTATTTAATGCACTCAATTGAGAAACATTTCTTAGACAATTTGGCTTTTAAAAAAATATCAACACACTTTCTGTTCTGTTTTTAGTCATTGCCTTGGTTCCATCTGTCAAAGGGGTTCTATGTTTTTTTAACAACTTTTCATATGTTGAAATTTAACCAATAAGTCTCGATTATGATTTGATTTGGCTTCAGTTACCTTTAATGATATAAACTGACTTAAATCTTTTGGCTGAAGTGAAGCAATCTACATAATTGGCTGCTGATATGGAAATTAGAAAGTAAATTATCCAGGTATAGCCATACAAACTGGATTAGAGAATAAAATGATTGAAAGATTGGCCTGAGATACTGCAATGCAGCAAAAGTATCATTCATATTGGATCCGTAATCTGGAATCCCAAGTTGGTGGTTTGGCTGCTGGAAGAATCTCACAAGAGGTAACTCATTTAACCCATCCTTTCACAACCCAGGAAGCCAGTGTTTATGAAGACTTGGGTAAGAAAACAGGCAACATGATGAAGGCAGACTGGACTCTGATTCCTGTGAATACCTCCTAGCTGAACAGGAAATGCTGCAATCATAACTAATGAAAAGTCAGAAACCATCCTCCTGTGTGACATTAGATGGAACCTGACATATTGAGTCATGGCCAGGAAATAAATAATAAAGGTAATAGGCAGGTTTCTCTAGCAAAAGAGTACTAATACACTAGTGTTTTCATGTCTGTATACCTGTGTGTGTGTGTGTGAGAGAGAGACAGACAGAGAGAGAGAGAGAGAGAGAGAGAGAGAGAGAGAGAGAGAGAGAGAGTAAGGAATTTGTTTATGTGATCGTGGGGGATCCAAATCTGCAGAGTAGGCTGGGGCATACTCCAATGGAGCAAACATCTGCAGGGCTGGGGCATACTCCAACAGACTGGAGATGGAGGGAAGACTTGTTGCATTCTTGAGTCTGAAAGCATTCTGAATGTAGAATTCTTTCTTCCCTCAGAGGACCTCAGCTTTTTATCTTAAGGCCTTCAATGAATTGGATGAGGCCCATTCACATTTATTACTTATCTGCTTCATTCAGCTTACTGATTTAAATGTTAATTAAATCTAAAAAATGCCTTTACAGCAACATCTAGACTGCTGTTGGATAAAACTTCTGGGCACTATAGCCAAGCCAACTTAACACTTATGATTAATTATCACAGCCTAGTAACCTTTATTTTACTTCCTTTATTTATTCATTAGAAATGTTTGCTGAATTCTACCCTATGCTAGGTACTCTCCTAGACACTAAGCCTACAGAAGGGAATAGGACTGACTGCGTCCTTGTCTCATGGAACTCAGCCCAGCCAGGAATATGGACAAGAAAAAACATAAGCCATTAAATGAGGCTTTGCCTACTGATTAGGAATTTTGGCTGGAGCCTGAGAAAAATATGAGATCATTATTTTGATGTAATAAAGAGAAGGGCTTGAATTTTGTAGTTGTGAGCAAGTCATATAACACATAGTATAACACATCTTTTACTTCAAAGTTGATTAAGAAATTAAAAAAATTCTCAAAATTGCCTAAAGCTTTCAGAATGTTTAATATGTATGGTACACAAGGGGTATTATTGATATCATTATTTTTATATAGGCAAGATAAATACTCAAGATGACAATACCTGTCTAGGTATAGCATTATCTACTTAGCTAAGTTTGGCCAATGTTCTTGACAACTGTGAAAAACTCATGTTGCTTGTCCTATAAAAAGACACTGATCTGAAGACAGTCATCCCATTTGGCGCTAATGTGCTTTTCTGTGAAGACAGAGCATGGTCCAAGAGGCGAACATGGATAATGGTCTCATACAAAAATGTCTTGGGGGAATTCTCTAGGCATTCTCATTCTGTCTTCTGCCCCTTATGTGGAATACACAGTTGTAGTGTAGGAAGTATTACCGATGAACTTTCCAAAAGGAAGGCAGAATTCTCCAGAATGAAAATGATTAGTAGAATCTGGCAAAATTCTAGAGGTTTAAGGAACCAGCTCTGAATTCATACTGATTATTTTTGGAGTTACTTATGAGCTATGTGGCTTTATGTGACTCCACTTATCTGTGTTTCATTTCACTAACTGGAAAAATAAATACGATACATTGACTATAAATTGTATCATGAATAAGTAAAATAATGTATGCTAAGAAACTAGTGTAACCCTGGAAGTGAGCATATTCAATTATATATATAATAAAACATACATATGTAAGTATATATGGTACAATATATACACACTTATGATTATATATGGTGTATTACATATGCACGCTCATCATGCATATAAATAGTACATGCATACCAAAAAGAAGATTTATTTTATCTTACATTTATCCTTTGAAATTTACATAGTAGGATAATACTTCCTGGACAATATCTTTTTCTGCAAAGAGAACATGTTTAAAAAAATCCATCTTTTGGTCTCTTTAAGTGCCAAACAATTTTTAATTAAGATATTAGCATATATAGCTCCAAAGTTATCCAAACTCTGCACTTGATCCTAGATCAAGTTTCTTCTCTGTCACATTTTATAGGAGGCTTTTTCCCCTTCACCAAGGATTTTACTTACTTCAGTGTGTTTTAGTGTCTTTGGAATATTTTAGGCTTAATTCTTGGAGGAGAGGATCAGGAGAAAAAGGGAAGTTTTGCATAATGAGTTCAGTTGTTGTCTTCATGGACTACACCACCCTCTCAGTTCCAGTTCTGTAACTACAGTAATTTCCTGAATCAGATATTCTTAGCTTGGAGACCAAGGCAAACCTCTTGAAATGACATGCACTAGTCTCCTTAAATGTGAATATGTGTTGTTAGGTGATGCATGTGTCTATAACTTTCATTTAGTACTAGAAAGCAAACAATCAAATACAGTTGTACACAGAAGTCATATTCAGGGAAAACTGGACTGCATAAGTACCTCAGTTTCTGTAGTAAAGGCCAACTCAAAAGAAGAGGAGATTTCTGGGAGGTACAAATCTTTTAATGAAAGGCATGTAAGAAAATTGAGGAGATGTGAATGCACCTGTACTCTTAATTTGTAAAGAGATTATAGAGTTTATAAATACCTACTTTGTAGAATGATAATAAAAACAAATGATAAAATAAAATAGTATGCTTTGTGCTCCTTTGTAGTTCATATTGTTTTATTTGTATTTTACAAGAAGATTAAGTAATCTATATAGCAACTCCTGTCTCTTTTTATATTTCATTCTCTCCTATTCTTCCTTCCATCCAACATCACTCACTCATCTGAATGATCATTCTCAGTTCCCTAAGATCTTGCTTCCAGGTTTTTCTTTAAGCTTTTACAAGATTTTAGCAGGAAGTCATCAATAGAAAAACTCTTCACTTACCTAAATACATTCATAATCACACATGGAGGAATATTTTATTTTTTAAAATATTTATTTATTTATGCACGCAAGAGCTGGGGTATAGACAAGAGTCACGGGAGGTGAGAGGATTCACCAGAGACAGAGCGGGGAACAGAACAGACAGATCAACTGAAGTACACTGCTGAGGGGAGCAGCCGGCGAGGCAGCAGAGGTCTGCTGTGCCATGTGGGTCCCCTCCCTAGCCTGGGATCGAACTCAAGCTGCTGTGCTGTGGATGCTTCACAGTGCTGCTTTCAACCTGCTGTGCCACCAGGGAGACCCCATGGTGGAATGCTTTGAGTTAAATAAGTATTTAATTTAGGATAATGCTACTTAAAATCTAGAAATAGTTCCTTTCTTCTTCTTTTTTTTTCATTTTTTTTCTTAAACAGATTATAAGAGCCTATTTAGGATATTTCTTTTTTATCATAAAGAAAATATAAAACATTAAAAATACATGGGAATGACAGAAAAATTACTTAACCATTGTTTCTGCCTAATGAGGCTTATGTGTGACTTATATGAGGCTTATGTGAAAAAAATGCTTTTTTGTTAGTTGTTGTCTATAGATGATTACCTCTTTACAGTACTGAATCAATGAACACTTCTGGCATAACCACTGTCCTTGTTGCTGCAGTCATCAAAGTTACCTTGATAACTTCCTGATAACTCATGAGGTATATAATTTTGCCCTCCTCTTATGTTGGTACTGTGATTCTTTAATTTTCATTCTGTTATAGCAAACAATAACATTTTACTGGATAATAACATACATGTTTTTCAGACTCAATGTACAGAAACAGCTTTGCTGGAAATTTCTTTTCCTATGGGAATGTTTCTCTGTGCTATCATAAAAAACCATTAAGTTGACTGGCATTATGGTCCACCTTCCCTAGACCAGATAAATCTTCTGTGTTTATTAAGCTAAATATATTTGACCTATGCCATCAGGAGTCCTGCTATTTTAAGACAGATGACCCCATGAAACAACCAAGAGCCATATTGGGACTACTGCAGAGTCTGTGAAAAGTGGCCACTTCTAATTTGGGAGCCTCTTAGAAATAACCAAGAGCCTCTCAAAAGTATAGGTGGAGCTGTGTGAAGGAAGCAAAGAAGACAGGGGGTAGATAGAAGCAGACATACAGTCTTATCTATCTTTTCTTCCTGGCTCAGACTTCATGGAAAGTTTTTTGAAGGAATTGAAAGAGTGTGTATCTTAGGGGAACTATCCATAGCGTGTTTATAGAAGATCACTCTGGTAAGCTCTTGGCAAGCCTTAAGGATCATAGCTGTCATCTTTGCCTATCCTTCATAGTCTGGAGAAAATGAATGATAATGTTACTCATCTACAAGAGTTCAGTTTTCTCCATAAACACAGCTGTGTCATGAGTTAAGCAAACTCAATATGTGAAAATGTAGACTAACTGAAAAATAAACTGAAGATGATTATTTGCACCATAAAAGAATTCTGTGCTTTATAAATGATTCATCATGGACTTATTTTGAATAGTGAGGTCTCTTAATGATCCTACAATACAATTTCGTTTATAAGTATGTGATTAGCATGCAAATTTCTTAGGCCTCATCAATTATATACAGAAAGGTGTAACCAAACTATCAAGTCTCCCTTTTCTTTTGTGAAGGAGTCTGCTTATTTTTCCAAAGGAAGTCAGTTTTAAATTATTATCTTAATTTTAGATACGAATTTAGATTTAAGCTAACTTCTTTTTGAGTTGATTCTATTGGAAAATAATAATTATTTCAACACTAGTCAAAATAAATCTCCCTATTGGACCAACTAATTATAGAAAATAATAATAGAGACATTATTTTAGAAAGGACATGGCTTGTAATCACATCACTGCATTTCCAACATTGTATTTTATCTAGGGAAAATTCACTGGTCTAGAGAATAGAGATGAAGAAAGTAGATTGTAGTATGAAAAGTCTTTAATCATTTCAATACTCTATAGTACACGTGTAGACTCCATTTTCCAGAAGCCAGCTTATGATATGTAATTGCTTGCTAAAGTAAAATATGAATTTAAATCTGATAAAAGTTGGGAGATGGAAGCACACAATGAGGAGAAAAAGGAATAGGAACATTAATGAGATAGAAGTATTAAGAGATACTGCTAAGTGCTGATGAAACTAAAATAATTATCATTCAAAGCTCCAAAGAGAAACGGCACCTAAGTCTTCTTTCTAAAAGGAAGAAGTAATCAAAATACACTGAAGTTTGAAGATCAAGCAAATAGTACAACAGAACAACCATCTTACTTAAACTTGCCAATGCAACTACCAGAACTAAAACAAAGATGGATAAAGGCAACTCCTTGTTGAGGCAGAAATGTGGTGAGAAAGAATGCTGTGCACAAAACTGCTTTTCAGCATAAGCCCTTTACTTTATACCTTTTTAAAACTATGGAACTATTTTACTTTGACTTCGCTATAAATGTTTGCACGTAGACATGTAAAGATAAAATCCCATCAGATTGTTCAATAACTCATGACATCTTAACAACAATACAAGTTTCTCAAGATGATAATAGGGCCATCCTTGACCTAGGGATGTTTATCTGTCCAACCTCTTTTGTTGGTTTTTAAAGTCTACCAGTAAGACTATACTTTCAGGGATCATTTCTATAGTTCGTCTACCAGCATGCTATTCAGCCACACTGGACAGCCTGTCCCTCTTTCAGACTTCTCTTTTTCTCTCATGCCCTCCACATTGCTGTATTTGTGTTTTGATTGTTATTTGCCCAAGGCTCATCTTTTCTCTGGTCTATATTTCACGGAGTTGACCTGCTAAACAGTGGGGTTACCACCATTCAGGAAACCTAATTCTGGGTCAACAGCTTTTTCTCTGCCCCCTGGTCCCTCTGTCACCATCACTTTTGTTTTCACACTGCACTGTAGTTGTTTAACTGGCCTGTCTTCCCAGAAGAATGTGAATTTCTCAGAGACTGAGAACTCTTGTCATATTTGACCTATGTTTCCTGTGTGGATTACTGATTGGATCCAGTGAGCATCCAGTAAATATCTGTTGAATGGCGGTATTAGGATAATGACAGATTTTCCTTTCATATTGACAGTAGACTTTTCCTTCCAAACATGAATTTGACAGTCCTTGAGTGGAGGTCTAAAGTAGTTTTAATGAATGTGCACTGCAGTATTCTGTAAAATGCATTTTCCACCTTTATCAGTGCCTTTCAATCTCTGTCCACCAGGATACACAGTAAAATATATATTTTATATAGAACGTTAGCATTTAATAGGTTATTTTTAATTATTTTATTCTAAAAAAGATGTGCACATATCATTCTATTCTTTTACACTTACTATGTGCTATTGCATTAAATAGGTCCTGTTTGAATTCCACTAAATTAATTTCATGAAATTAAAACCTACATTATGCAATAGAGATGACATTTACTTACACAGGAGGTCTTCAAATATGAATACAGATTATTTCTACCATCCTTTTTTAAAACTGCCCCCTCAAGTATATCAACAATACCTAAAATCCTACTGTGGAATGTTAGTTGCATTATGTGAAAGATTTAATACTTACTATTGCTAATAATAATACTAATTAAATTCTCATTGCAAAGTGTAACACTTTAAACTATTATCAAACGCACTTCAAAGTACATACACACAAAAAAATCAAAGGATTAAAAGCTCTCCTTAAGAAAAAGGAGAATGGAGGTATTACACTCCCAGAAATCAAACTTTACTACAAAGCAATAGTAATTAAAACAGCCTGGTACTGGTATAAAGACAGACACACAGACCAATGGAACCGTATAGAAAGCACAGAAGTA
>JAGFMF010011668.1:1032175-1046350 GCA_019455555.1 Galemys pyrenaicus
GCACAAGGGACTGAGGTGATGGTGCACGGGTGAAATGGTGGTGGGTACCCCCTGGGGACTACAAATGATGTCAAATATAACTAATAATAAAAAAAAATAGAATATGGAAAAAAAAATCAAAGGATTAAAATAATCATTTTACTTTAAGCCTTTGAATAGTTTATATATGTCAGAGTGACATCCTGATCAATGGGAACTCATTAACCACTCTATTGAGAAACATAGGGAGCTGATGTTTGATTCCCTGAATACCATTTTTTTAAAGATTTATTTATTTATGCATTCAAGAGCTGGGGTGCAGGCCAGAGGTGCAGAAGGTGAGAGGATTCACCAGAGACAGAGTGGGGATCAGAACAGGAGGATCAACTGAAACACTCTGCTGAGGGGAGTAGCGGGCTGGACAGGGAGGTCTGCCATGCTTTGGCCAGGGATTGAATGTGTGCTGGCCTTGGCCAGAGGTAGATTTTGTGCTGCAGTGCCTGCGGACAGCCCTATAGTGCTGTGACTTAACCTCTTGCACCACCAGGGAGGTCCCCACTGAATGCTATTCTTATAAGAACTCTGAAAATGTTAATTATTTTAACTTGTATGCTGTATGAAATAGGCTCCAAAAATCAAAGTATTATGGCCTCACTGATAAAATATTTTGCATCAGATTTAATCAGAATACCCTCAATAAATTCACAAGGCACTAATTCTTCTCTCTTTTCTGGTATACAACTATTGTTTCTCTTATTAAATCATTCACACACAGATACAAAATAATTTTTTCCCCAAAGGAAGGAAGTAACAAAAGAGCATCACTGGACCATCTGTGAGCAATTTCACATCTGAAATGTATAACCAAGGTCAGGAACAAAAACACGTAATCGATGGCTCAGGGTCAAAGTCTACATCCTGAACAAAGAGGTAGACATGAACCAACACAAAGGAAACACTACATTCTTTTCTTTTGCTTCAGCTTCTAGAAACAATGAACTCACGGTTCAATGGGATGGGGAGGGGGAGATGAGAGCTTTCACATATGATCCTTCTTTTTAATCTGGTACAGATTTTAAAATGGGTATATGTACCTCTATCAAGCTACTCTTTGGTATTTTTTTTTAAAAAAGACTCATTTTTATTTATTTATGCATAGAAGACATGGGGTGTAGGTAGGTGAGGGGACTAACCAGAGACAGAGTGGGGAGCAGCACAGGCCGATCTACTGAAATACACTGCTGAGGGGAGTAACAGACAAGACATGAGAGGTCTGCTGTGCCATGTGGGTTAGCACCATGGCTGGGGATCGAACTCTTGGCAATAGCTTAAAAGACTTTTACTTTAGCCCCTGTCCCACAGGGAGGCCCCTGTTTGGTATTATTAAAAGATCTTTCTTTGTGATCCATAAAAGAGCAGGAAAAAAATTTTACTGGACCAAATCAAAAAATAAAAAGTAGGTAAACCAGAGTCTTAGTTTAACATGCATTTTGTATTTCCTGTATTTACTGGGACTAGTCTATTAAAAGGAACTCGAATAGAGACAAAGGAATAAAGACAAGAATGAGAGAGGAAGAGAAGAGGGCAATAGGATGAAGAGAAGAATACACATGAATTTATATTACGAAATTTCTTTCTTCCTGATATTTATAACTTACCAAAAGTATAGAGCATTTTATTTCAGACCAGATTTTAATTAGAGAATAGTTTTCTTGCTGATATAATTTTTCTTTAAAGGGATATCCTTATGGGGTAAATTGTGTTCCTAAAAATTTATATGTTGATGTACTAATCCTTAGCTATTCAGAATGTCACCTTTTTTTGCAGATGAAATTGCTTAAATTACAATGAGTTCTTACTAAGTAAAGGTGTAGTCTTAATACAATATGACTGATAGTGTTACAAAATGGGGCAATCTGGATATAAAAATAGGCAAGGTGGAAGATGATTAGAAGAACCACATAGAGAAAATGGTCACCCAGAAGTCAAGGACAAAGGCCTGAAACACAACCTTCTTTTCATTTGGGTTGTGGACTTAAACTTTCCAGTATTGTAAGACAATACATTTCTGATGTTTAAGTCACTCAGTTTCTACACTATGTTATGATGACCCTGGCAAATCTATACAGACACTAAAACAATTTTATTTTCCTCCTAAAACTTAAAGGGTCTTGGCCTCCCTGGTGGCGCAGCAGGTTAAGCAACACACTATGAAGCAAACCGCAACCACTGCAGCACGAGTTCGATCCCTGCCGCCGGCCAGGGAGGGGACACACATGGCGTAGCAGACCTCTCCTGCCTTGCCCGCTGCTGCCCTTGGCAGTGTGTTTCAGTCAGTCTGCCTGTTCTGCTCCCCGCTCTGTCTGGTGAATCCTCTCACCTCCCGCGCTCTGGCCTGTACCCCAGCTCTTGTATGCATTAATAAATAAATCTTAAAAAAAAAAAAAACTTAAAGGGTCTAAAACACACTAAGCATACAACTAAGCGAGGGGTAGAATGATGGGTTGCTCCATCCAGTCCCTGCCCTTAAGGAGCTCATGATCACAGTCACTTAGTGGTTACATGCCAGCAGAACATTACTTTTACCACCCTAATTGAGGAGAATGTAAGGCAAACATCACTGTTCCACTTGTAAAGACTAAGAACAAAAGAAGAGAGACTTAGTGACTAAAGCAGAATACCACAAGAGTGAATTGAACTTTTCTCACTTAATTTGCTCAGGAACAAATGGTTTCATGTGTATTTTAAGGGTAAAGAAGAGTGGGATTGGAAAGCCTCTTCTTTCACTAAGGGTTGCTGGGGATGGGATATTACCTAGTATGTGAAATGCTGAAATCCAAACATTTGTCTCATTCTGCCATTCCCTTGCTTTATCCTTATTTTTATAAATTTTCTTTTCTTCTTGTCACCGCTAGTATATTTGTAAGATGCTATGTATGGTGAGCTCAACAACAAATAATAGCAATTTCTAGAAACACGCAAAGGGAATAAGAACAAAACTGAATTGTAGAAACTTAAAGATGACTGGGAAATATACTTCTAGTACAGAGAATTTGCTGATTTTAATTATTTCCTTAGTAGAAATATTTGTTTCATGATAGTCAGCTATTGGATGATTTACCATTTTAACTCTAAGATCTTAAAAATAGTCATCCTTAAAATGACATAATCTATTCAGAGCTGTCTATAATTTTATAGATTGTCTGGTATTTTCACTAAGTTTTATAATATAGTTCCCATGAAATCACATACACGATTCATAGTCAAATGTTTTGGGTGTATTCAAACTGATCCTGCAAGATAGTGAATAAAAATTTTAGTTTACTGTAGAGGTTCCAAAACTTCCCACTCTGCTTTATTGTAAGACTCTACCAATAAAGGTTATATTGTATTAGATACAAGCATTAGGAAATCAATTTGATTTTGTGTTTCAAGTACTTTTTTGGAGGAATAGATCAGATGTTTTATTTTTCCAGTAGAGGGCAATGTTTCACAAATTTTAATTTTGTAGGTCCTGGGTAACAAGAATGGTCTATTCCCTGATATAATATTCAAACAAACAACAAAACCTTTGAAAATTCTTTTTCAGTAACTATTTAATTCACGATTTTGAAGACAACATATATGTGGTTTTTCATATAGACTGCAGATTCCAAGAGACATTTGAGAAACTTACACAGATAAGGCTGCGTAATAAAACTTCAGGGCTTTGGATTATTTACAGGGCTTTAGAAATTGTCTGGCCTAAAAGTTTTTCACTGACTCCTTTCAAATAGTATATATTTTTATATTTTCAGAATATTCTGGGCCTGCAGAAAGCAACTTATAACTCTGTATGACTATCAAACAGAAAAAAATCATGCCTAAGGAAAATTTTTGAAAAATACACACTGGCTGATGCAATGAATACTTCTGGATAGGAGATAGGTTTGAGGAAAAGTAATGGATAATGCTCACTATTAACTTTCTGCATGTATACAGTTTAATTTTAAGAAAAATCACATTATGCATCATTAAATTTTTAAGTAAAAGGATGGATTAGATGGTATCTTCCATTTCAACTCAAGCACAATTTTGTAACACTCTTTCCATTCCAAAGAAATTGTTAAAAATGAGCGCACAAACACAGTCATAGATACTGGATTCACAAGTAGAAAATGCAAAATAAAAAAATTATACTATTGATATAGATAATCTGGGTTTTTTTTTTACAAACTGAAAATTTAAGTCTCTAATGAGAAGAAAATTTTTTTACCATATGTGAGTCCTTCCCAGCCACCATCCCTGCGTCTTACATTAAAATGTTTCTAACCTAGAATAAATTCAATAATTAAAATAGAAAATTAATTTGAATTAAGGGGAAAACTGTTCATTAGATTAAAATGAACATAGTAGTTTAAATGAACAAACTTTGATTTGTTATCACTTTTGGTAAGGTCTCAAGTGCAGAGAGTTATTGCATGGCCTATTAGGTCTGTTAGGTCATTCAATAACTAGGAGATCTATGAAAAAGTAATGTCACAGGAGCAACAATCCATTCCTGTAAAATGTTAAATTCTAAGATGTGAAACCATCATACATCTAATTTATTCTATTGTTATACCTCTAGTACCTTTCCCATGACCTTCTCAGTTTCTGATGAGACTTTAGGCAATGAACTAATCGGCATATATAGCCATGTGATAGTTTCTGCTTCTCAGTTTCAATTCATGAACTTTAAAGCTGTGATATATTTGTCAATGATGGGATGTAAAGGGAATATTAGGTAATTTATTCTTTCTGAGAAATTTCTTTTCCTAAATGAATTATTTTGTTTTCTAGAGTTCCATGTGTATATAGGTCAGAAAGAGCAAGTTTAAACTCTCCTGGTCAAAAACCTCAGGTATTTGTAGCAATCTACAAATATTAGTATGGGTTATCTATGCGGAATAAATAAATGGGATTATTTTTTCATATTTGCAAAGTCATTCAACAATAGTAACTTTACTCTTCTCATGTCTATCTCATATTTATGAGTAATGTGTGTTTGGGTGTGACAGAACTGATGAGTGAAAATGGCCAACAGTGAAATCTGTTGCCTGGGAAATTTTGTGAGTTTGATGGCTTAATAGCAGGATGAGATAACAAGTCTAGACTATATAAATTGAAACGTCATTATATGCTTTAGAATAATGTGAAGATCTGGAGAATGCATTCAACTAATTCATTTCAGACTGAAGCAAACTCCAGAAAACTGACCTGTAGGATAAATACAGATTCTAACACCCATGCATTAATAGTAGCACTCCTGGATGATGTTTTAGATACTTAAAACTAATTAATTTACTCCTCAGGCTAGGTTTTTCAAGCCTACAAACAATGCTCTTCAGTCTCTTCTTAAGTGGATGGTCTGGGGGTGAATTGAACTAAGAACATCTCTGTTATCCATTCTGCTGATTTGAGTTTGAAGTCAAACTTGTGCCAGAGTCGGGTTCCTTTCAAGGAATGGAAAGATCTTTCTCTCTGCCAGGCCACAAGGTGGGGCATTAAGAATGCAATGACATATTCCAGCTGGAAATGTACAAAAACCTCAGAGCTGAGCAAAAGAGGAAACTGAGGCCATTTCTGGTTGAAGGGTCATTGGGCTTCTTCCAATTTTCCCATTTCCATAGATCTTTTTTCAGACTATGATGACTCTCAAGTTCTTCTAGTCTTGCCAGGTCTGTCTCAAAAAAAAAAAAAAAAATAGCTTGGCCTACTGTTTCCCTGAAAATAAAAGTTCACTGGCAGGAGCACCTTCAAATTCTCCACTTTCCTACTACAAAAGTAAATGCATGCTTACTGAATCTTACCTCTTCTCTCAAAAAGGACTCCCTCTACCAGTTTTTAGTGATTTCATCCCATTCCATTACATCCAATTATTCTTGCAGAACCTTGTTCCATTATAGCACCTTGTTTGCCCTCAATATAAAAGCAAACTCACATTCTTTATATCAAAAGAACAACAAAACCAAACTACTCTTTATTTGGTGCCCTATATCCCTAAAGTGTCATCAACACATCAACATCATATTTCTTTACAAACTTTTTGAGTAAACAGTTTCTACTTCCATCCTATTATCTTGACATTGGATTAATGCCTCTACCAGCTATGACCTACTCAAGTTTTCAGTGTACTTACTCTTGCAAAGCCTCTAGTGCATAGATGCAGAGATGCATTTATCTCTAACCAATCTTCTCCATACTTGGAAATTTGTTTAGTAGCTGCCACTGACCATGAGTGAAATTTCTCCATGAAACTGTGACATCACACCTCTAAGATTCTCTCCAGTTTGAAACATCACTATCTCTGTAACTGTTCAGTGCATCAGAAGTCCTTGGAATATAGATCTATGTATTCTACCCAAATGTAGTGATACAGTAAGTCTGAGGTAGGACTTCTACATTTCTAACAAATACTGACTCTGATGCGTCTTGAAATGGACATGTTCTATTCTTTTAACCTGCATTTTCCCCATTTTATACATTATTAAGAGTAAATTAAGAGTTAATTTGAACATATTATTAATTTATCAATTCTCACATATCTTGACATTGGTTATCTGTATTTGAATGACCTGTGCTGGCTTTGTATCAAAGGCATAAGCCATTTTGTTACTGTAGCCTGTCTGAACCTTCCACCTGCTATAACTGGTCTTTGTATATATGTCAGACAGTCTTGCCAAACTGGAAACTCCTTAAAGGCCTGAGCTGTACATCAGTTATGTTGGTATCTCTGGTACTGACACAGTTTACAGCAGATAGAAGGATTCAATAACTATTTAGTTTGATTTGAAGTCCTACATTAAAACAAATGTCATATAGTAAAATAGGCAAATACCTGTGGGACTTGAATGTCTAGCCCTCTGTGAGGGGGATTGTGAATCTCACTTCTTCCCAGCACCACCAGAGTTGAAATAAAAGCTCAAGGGCCATTGATTTACCCTAATGAAAAGCTCAAAGAAAAAGTTTCAAGTTAGGTTTGATAATAGATTTCTGACACCTAACTCACCCACTTTGATTTGTGTGTTAAGAATGAATAAGTACCTTTGCTTTTAGGGTAGAGTCAGGATATATCACCTTTTATATGGTCCTCAATTCTACCATACTGCCCACTTCAGCTCTGCACTACATTTTCAAGTGCTGTAACCTACCTAGGGTCTCAGTCTCCTTATTTCTGTAACTGGTAAAACAACAGCCCCTACCTCATAGTCTTTGATCTGGACTTTCAAAATATCCTCTCAAAGAGAATTCCAATGTCATTCTTACCTTATTAAATTTAAGTATTTAAACAAGTTAGTTTAAATAGTAAATGAGTAAACATATAATGAGTGCTCAATGGATAGTAACTATTTTTAATCTTAACTTTATTTTGCATTTATTCCAAGAATTCATAGCACAGAACTCCAAAAGTGAAGGTTTACAAGGTGTTTGTATATGTTAGAATGTCCATCTTCATATATAATCATTAGAAATGAAAAATTTGTATTGACAATTGGGCCTATAATTGTTGAAAAGATTTTGAGCTTTTTAAATACTAGAAATGGCTTTATTCATTTAAACTGACTCAATGGGAAAATAACCCATTTCTATATACTGCACAAACGAGCAAGGTGCCTTATCATATAGGAGTCCTTAATAGGGGTAAAAAATGCTGTTATTCTGGAAACTATATTGACTCTGTTTCCCTTTATTAATAAAGATTATGTTTTTCTTTAACCCACACACATGTTAAGATGTTCTCTGGGTGAGAAGAAAACCAAAGTAATTTGACATCAAAATCTAAAATCATTCAAACCCCTTTATTTGCCCCACACAGTGCTCTTAGCCAAAATATTTTCCTATTTAAAGCTTAATTATATTCTGCATTTAGAAAGTATTCATTCATTCTTGTAGCAGTCCTAGGTTTTAAGGGAGATAATTCCAAAACTATCCTCACTTCACCCTCTGAAATCTGAGACTTTACAAGGAATCTGAGACACCAAGAGGTTAAATGGCTTTCTCAGGACCACACACCAAGTCAGGGTCAGAGCTGAGGTTAGAAACTGCAGGTTTCTCCATTTCTTTCTTAAGTGTTTCATGGGGCTACTCTTCCTCTCTATTTATTTAGGTGTAGTAACTGTGCTGGTCACCAATAAGTGGGGTTTCACAGTGTGACAATAAGATATTTAAAAGATGACCTTTTATGAAAGCATTTTGTGCCCTTTGCTTAAAGTAACACAGATACTCTCAAAATAAATCTTTCCCTCCAATTGTCTGGAGCAGATGTCTGAGTGTGTCAACAGAGCAGGTAAATGGCAACAGGACACAGCCCTGGTTTGCTTGGTCCTTTAGGAATATCCTTTCCCATGACCATCTTGTCTTAAAATTGTGGAAATCTATACTACATCTCCAAATTGCATTTTGAAAAGTGAAATACTGCTGTAGGATATAACATTTGTGATATAATCAACTAGCTAACAGTTTTGATTAGGTAGGGGTACAATGTACAGTGGAGTATGTTGAGTAAGTGGCCAAGTATGGCAAGTCATTTCCATCACAGTGTACAGGGATGGGGTCCTCTGTAGTTACACACACTGCACACCATGTGTGACCACACACCATGACCCTAAAGGTTACATTTATGCTCACAATTATCCAGCTCTTCTTTTACATGAAAGACGAAATGATTGATTGATACGTGCAACAAAATGTTTAAGAAAATGCCAAATATATACAGCAATGATAAAAATTTGCTCTTGGATTTTTAAAATCCTTTACCTAATCATTTTTTAAAAACTGTTTTTATGTCTTATGTCTTATACCATTGCCACAGCTCCATTTGCCACTGGAATTTTTCGTTACTGTATCATTTGTTTTTCTTAACTTCTCTCCTAAAAAATAAAAAAAAATGGGCATGTTCCTGTATCATACTACCATTCTCAATAATGAGTATAAGAGAAGTGAAAGTCAGTATGTTGAATAATGTGTCTAATCTATTTTTCTCCTTAATAATGAAAGTTTTGTTTTCTTTCACCCACAAACACTTTAAATTATCACTTGGGTAAGTTACCTTTACTTCAGTTTAGCTATTTTTGGTACCAATAAGTCCTTCACTCCTTTCCTAACACCTATTAATTCACTTTATTACTAGGTTGCCTTCCTCCTTCCCTCCCTCCCTCCTTCCCTCGACTAGAGAATAGGGGATATCAACTTAGGGCAACTTGGTTCCTATTCCAGTCCTTCTGTATTTGGGGGTAAAGTGATTACAAGTCTAGATCTTCAGTTGATCATCTGAAAGTGAAAAGGATTGATCAAATGATCCCCAATGCTTCTTACAGTTTTCAAGATGTAGCTACTAATGAATATTTTTTAAAATAACACTATTCATTATAAGTTATTTGTGGTTTAAAGAGATAGATATATCTGACATATATTGGCTTTTAGGGTCCACTAACCCAATAATCTCATATATAGTTGAAAAAGAATGTAGGGTCAGAAATCTTGAGAAACAAGCATTTCCCAGAGTGGCAGGGTGGTGAAGGAAAGATGATCTGGGCTGGTCAGCAGCAAAGGAGTCCAGTTACTACTATTACTATTTTTATTACTACTACTACTTGTTCTTATTAGCTCTGCCATGTGGCTTACACTAAGTCTACCTCCTCATCTGTAAAAAGATGGTATGTAAATCCTAGAGCTTTGTTTTTTAAAGATTAAAATGAAATCATGTGTATGACAACATGATACTGAGGCAACATTCAGTAGGTATTAGTTTCCCTTCAACTCCTTTGCTAGCTCAAAATTTTGAGTCACATAAACATTTTTTGTGTGTAGGGTAAAACTTTAAAATATAAGTCTTAATGAGGGCATGACATCTTTGGAGTCATAAATAAAAGCATGAATTAGTGGACTCATTAACAGGCAGTCAATCCAAAGACCAGTGAGTATCTGGAACACAATTTGATTTGACTAACATGTGGACTCAGTGCCATGAGGCCCAGCACAGACATTTGCCCTGTGTCTGCCCAGCACATGACAAGGCATCAGCAAGGTATGTAGGACTTCATAGAAGAACATATAAATATGCATTGAGGTAATAAACATTAATATGTCTAAACAAATATGTCTATTTTCAAAAATATTTTGAGATGACTTAGGGCCACTGAAATTCCTCACCCAGTGAATGCTATTTAAAACATATTGACAAAGTTATTGGTTTTCACTTGCTGAAAAAATGGATAGGATCATAAATGACAAAGGAAACCTTACAGGTTGCAAACAAACATTAGGAAAGAAATGCACTTTCTACTTTACAGATTTCAGGAAGTAGCCCATGGGTTAAATATAAATCCACTAAATAATATATTTTCAGGGTTTGGGGGTCTCTGACTGACTTTAGGTAAAACAGTGATGCAGACGTCCTAAAATGGCAATGATAAAACACAAGATAAGTGTATTTTGTTTTTTAATCACAGCAATGGGCCTCCCTGGTGGTGCAATGGGTTAAGCAACGTTATGAAGCAAAATGCAGCCACCGAAGCATGAGTTTGATCCTTGCTGCAGGCCAGGGAGGTGACCCACATGGTGAAGCAGACCTCTCCTGCCTCTCCCACTGCTCCCCTCAGCAGTGTATATCAGTTATTCTGCCTCTTCTGCTTTCTTCTCTATCCCTGGTGAATCCTCTCAATACCACCCCCATGCCACTGGCCTGTACCCCAGTTCTTTTATGCATAAATAAATCTTTTTTTTTTTTTAAAAACTGTATTTTTAAAAAAAAAATACAAGAACTGGGGTATAGGCCAGAGGTGTGGGTTGGGGGGGTGAGAGGACTCACCATAGACAGAGCGGGGAGCAGAACAGGCAGATCAACTGAAGTACACTGCTGAGGGGAGCAGCGGGCACAGCAGGAGAGGTCTGCTATGCTGTGTGGGTCCCCTCCCTGGCCAGCAGCAGGGATCAAACTCATGCTGTAGTGGCTGCGGTTTGCTTCATAGTGCGTTGCTTAACCCACTGCACCACCAGGGAGGCCCTAAATAAATAAATCTTAAAAAAAATCTCAGCATTAAAGTTTGAAAGAACACATTTCAGGAACTTCCCTCCTTAACCTACTATATGTAGAGAATTGACAACTCAAAAACATATATTTCTATAGCAACTGCTATTCTTTGTTAAAACCAAATCTCAAGTCAAGTGAAATAGTCTTTAAAAATAAAGGGAATTATCTGGCTTATTGTATTGAAAAGTCTATAGGCCTCACGTTGGATTTGTTGGTTCAATGATATAACTGAAACCTTGTTTCTTTTTCCATTTATCAGCTCTGATTTCTCATTGATGGTTCCACACTCAGACTCAGTCTTCCTCATGGCACAAGGTATCTTCTAGAGACTCTTGACATAAAATACTCCTTTGTTCACCGCCAACAGGAAATGAGAATGTTTACTCCTCAGATACTTCAGTGACCAATCCCAAAACTGTCTCCCAACCCTCAGTACCTTAGTTTGTGTCATTTGCTCCTGAAACAATTACAATTAGAAATATGAATTGTTCAGATTGGTTTGAGTTATTCAGGATTCGGTGGAATTTGGGGTGTCATAAATCCTTGGCAAACCATACAGCTAGGAAGTTCAGAGTGAAGTTAGGAACAGTGAGGAGACAATCAACAAATATCCACAACATGGATTCTGTCAGGTCCTGAGAGTCTAGTAAAGACCATAAAATGAAACTAAAAATGCCAGATTCCTTTTCCCCTGCATAATGAATAGTTATAGTCATCATTCATGTGGTATTTAAAACAAAGGCCCACTGGTTAACTCCTCCAAGAACCAGGGGTTTCTAGAGCTGTGGCAAGCATTCTGATTCTGAACTGAATGAAGATGACCCATTTGATTGGTCATCCGGCCTGGCAGACAGCTGCATTGATAAAATATCTGCATGATAAAAACATACTACCTGTAAACTCATTTTTCATCATATAAATGACTTTTCTGTTTTATGTGTGTATGTATGTACATATATGTATAATAACAATATAAACCATGAAGTTCCTTTCCTCCTAAGCCTAAAAATGATCTCATTCCATCCTTACATGTAATTCATTGCTTTTAAGAAACTGATTCTGATATAATCTACTCACTTAAAACATTCTTTTATTAATTCACTTGACTACTATTAAAGATATGAAATAGGATACAAGATTGGCAATCAACTACTCTACTTACCTACTAGCTGGCTAAACTTGGACAAGTTACTGCACATTTTTAAACCTTGGTGCTATGAAATTGCAATGATAATAAATAGCGTGCAGGGATTTTGTGATGAAAGAATGAAATAATGCACACAAGTTGCTCTGCATGACTCCTGGCAGAGAAGAAGAGTCTACTGACATACTGGTTATTGCTGTCAGGTCCTTTCATCTCTAAAGGTTTCTTCTAGAGAAGTTCCCTGATTTCATTTTGGAGGTGACAAGCCCCTGCTACCAGGCACCTTAAAAACTTCCTTGGTATTATTCCAGAAACATAAGGAGAACGTGATTATTTTCTTTAGCATAACTTGCAGCAAATTACGCTGATTTGTGTTAATTCTAATGCCCCACTGTCTAATTAGGTCTACATAGCTATTAAGTGAAGCATTTGTTTGGGAAGCCTGATAGAATAATTCAGGACAGCTGGTTGTCTCCATTGGTGCAAGGAACTGAACAACTGCCAAGTGTCTGCTTAACTTTTCACTATAGACAGAGAACCAATGTTTGCATATCCTAGAAATGTGCTGTGCCTAACACTGGCAAAGCAAAGAATTTTTAGTTGGCTGTTGGATGGGTAGGGTGAATCTTCAAACCCAGACAAATGATAGGATTAATACAGTGTGGGAAATTTTTATTAATATGAATTGACTTCTATTACTCTTGGTTTTCAGAGCAACTAATTTTTATCCCAATTAATGACACGATTTGGCTGTTAAACAAGATTTTTTGAAATGCCTTGGTATTTTATTTCCTCACACTCAATTCTATCAATCTTTCATACAAATTAATGAATTTCACAGACGGAGGGAGGAGATGAGTATTGAGAATGGATTTGTGCCTGTACCCCCACTTTTAAAAGTACAAAGAAATTAAGCACAATCTTAAGAAGATTTAAAAAGTTTAAACATGAAGAGGTCCCAGACTATCATAATAATCTATCAAAGACTAGGAACTTCCTTGGAAATGGTTCTGGTTCTCCTTTTGATCTGAATTAAAGAATATACTAAGGAAGCAGATATAGCATTTTTTTCAAGCTTAATAGCAATTCAGAGTTCACAACAAATTATAAAGTGTCTGTAGAAATAGAAGTATATGTGCTATTTTATATTTTCTGTCTTGAAAGAAAAGTTTATTTATGAAAAAAGAAGGATAAAGAATACAGACTTCCAGGTAGATGGTACCTGGAAAGAACAAGAGAGCCATGGGGCGTATGTGCTATTTTAAAGACCCTTTTTCACTCTCTACTACCTAGTAAGGAATTTTCTATATAGCACTTAGGATGAGGAAATGTAACAGTGTACAAATTATTAAAAGATATGTTTGTTTTGGTTCCAGATTTAAACACTAAGTTCCTTTCTAGAATCTTCTGGCAGCAAACAAATTTTTTTTCAATAACAATTTATTGCCAGTCATACACATGTCATGGTGGTGTTAAGAAAGTATGATAAAAAAATTATGCAAAGCTTTCATAAAAGCTGTTTCCAAGATGTAAAATCTTAAAGATTGTGTCACTTTCATTTAAAAGTGCATTTGCTAATTTTTCTACTAAATGCTGACATTTATAAATATCTTTTACAACAATTACCAGAATATAGAAGGATGCAATCTTCAAACATTAGGGCAATTAACACATTCAGAGTTAGGAAGTATGAATTTCATCCTTCTGTTATACATTTAATTTCCAATGCTATCATTGCATTCTATGCCTTCTGTACCTCAGCAAATTAGTGATTAACTAAGGAGTTTTAAAAATGTATATGATCTTTGTAGTTAGAAAATATTTTTCCAATTCTGAAGATAATTTTCTAGTATTGCCACGGAGGAGAATATAAATTGCTTACCTTTAAAGAGTTGTAGAGATGCAAGAAAAATAAAGTAAAAAACCCAATCAAAAAATGGGCAGAAGAACTTAAAAGACACTTCTCCAAAGAGGACATACACATGGCCAATAGACACAT
>JAGFMF010011668.1:1046773-1070331 GCA_019455555.1 Galemys pyrenaicus
CAAGGGACTGAGGTGATGGTGCACGGGTGAAATGGTGGTGGGTACCCCCTGGGGACTACAAATAATGTCAAATATAACTAATAATAATAAAAAAAAAGAGTTGTAGAGATGATTTGCAACTTAAGTGATGATTTAATAACCATGTCTCTTGAATACTATGCCTCAAGAGGCTCCTTAGCACCTGACTAAATTCCTGCAGCTTTAATACTGACCAGCTTGTATCTGGCAGATACCCAGCTTCCAGGAAATTCATGTTAGAATATTTAGTGTCACTGGAATTAATGAGTCTAATTCCACAAAATGAGAGTCTATTTATTGACATCAATTGCCATGTTAGCTGTGGTCTCTTCTGAACATGATCTTTCCTGAGGTAACACTGGATTGATGTCTGTATTGATTATGACACTTTACAATATATACCAAAGATCTTCTAACATATCATAAACAACAATCCAAACAGTTACGATAATTATATGGCATTGAAACAATTACCAAATGAATGAATATGAGTGTTTTAAGGTAGACGAGTTTTTTTTTTTTTTCTAGTTATATACAGAAGCCAAATAGGTTCAAGGTCTTCCACCACCATCTTCTGCTGCCCAACATATTCTGGTGCTTCCAACCTATCAAGCTCAAGTTCACGTCTGGAAATTAGCATTACCGTTCACTCTGCTGAGATTGCTATGATGGTCCACATGTTTGCCCGACTCCTTTCCAGTATTTATTTATGACTCAGCTTGGTTATCACTGCCTTAGAATGGCATCCCCTGAGAAAATTATCAAAAGTAGTCCCTGCTTGTCTACTACTCTTTAAAATTTTTGTCTTACCATTATTAGTATCATTTTCTAAAAATTTTATGTTTACTTTTCAATTGCCTATTTTCCCCATCCTCAGTAGGATTAAACTTCATGAAAACAGAGTTTGTCTATTTTGCTTCATCCCAGCACCAGGAAAAAATGGTTGGCACGTAGCCAGTGCTTAAGAAATATTTTTTTTGTTAAACACATGCACAAATGGACATTTATGGAGAATTTTTCTTAAGGCAACGCAGTCAATAAACTAAAAGGCAACCTTGGATTCCAGGAGACTGAAGTGATCTGTGCTCTTAGATGACATTTTAGAATTCCTTGTGTAGAAGTTGACTTTGGAGGAACTTCATGGACCCACATTAAGGAACATTATTGTAGCCACCTTATAAAAACCACCACTATATTCTTAACAAGAATGATACTAATGATAAATTTTTACCATTAACATGTTCTCTTTAAGAAGACAGCTAAAGGGCTGGTAGTTCTCTGTCCTAGGAAAAAAAGAATTAATCCTGAGAAGCTGGTTTGTTTTTTCCTTCTCAGCTGAAATGCAGATGAGCAATCCTGTTTGTCTTCATAGTTTGTTAGCTAGGAAATTTAGAACCAAAACTATGGCTCACACCTAGTGAATATATAGCACATATTTTGTATATTAACTTCATTTGTTTTCCATTAAAATTTCTACCCAATTTCCTCTCTCAGTTCTTATTTATTTGCTTAGACATATTTAATGATTCTTTGTAATCATACTGTTTGGTAGGGTGAAATACATTTTAAAGTGAGATTATGTTCCCAAAAGTACTATGTTATTTTTGGGTCTTAGTATTTTGAGACTGGAGGTAGAGGCCCGAGTGATGCAGAGCCCTTGGGGTATCAACAGGTGTGCCGTAAAGATAAATTGAAGGACTTTCCTTTAGTGACTTGTTTTTTGGCCTCAGTATTTAAGATGCTCCATATGCTTGGACAAAACTGTCTTCCTAAGAAAAACATAAAAGTTACTTTTTGGACATTCAAGGAGGTTAAAGAAAAATCCAGATTGCTTTGAAGGACGAGCCTGCAGTGCAGAAGGGTATAAACACAACCCCAGATGCCAGATGTTTTAGCATAGCTTCATGAAGAAATACTCTCCTTTCTTTATTTACACTTTACAGCAAATATTTTACAAAGAGAAAGCAAAGAATGTTGATGTTCCACGAGTTGAGCTTCAAGCATAACAAGGTCCCATGCTCCAAAATGTCAAGATTCCTTGCATTGTCCTTAGAAGCACTGTGTAGTGATAAACATGTGGCATTCTGATTTCTAGAGTTCAGAAACAATGATAGAGAAAGGAAGACAAGACTGCAACTGCTTGCTCTTTTCCAGGTTGTAAGGAGCTAGATGCAGGGGCATCAGTGTCACATTTTTTAAGCAAGGAAAAGAATTTGCTAATTATACATATACACACACACCACCATAACTATTTTTACTGCCAGCCAGCTCCTTAGACTGTCTTCAAAATACTTGTCTTCAAGTATTAGTAGATCATAGAACTTTCTTCAAGTGGAAACATTTGATGATGGGAAAATTCTCTTAGTGGAGGTCTCACTATTCTGAAAACTGACACATTTAAAGCAGTTCCTTAAAAGTGACCATTTGGATTTTGTTACCAACTTAGTTTCTTATTTCCTTCTCTTTAGTAAATCAAAGGAAGAAACAGTAAATCATACACTTAATAAAACATCAAAGACAGACTCAGCTGGGAGTGACTACCAGTACCAATTCCAACATATCTCTCAGGAAAGGTCTTATACTTGAATAGTAAACTTAAAATAGGCTTGAAGACACTGAATGAAGAAGGAGGCTTCATAAACCTCACATCACAGCCATGTATTGCAGCATATACTCAGCAAGCAAGGGGAGATGATATAAATATCTTCTATCACAATTCATAATGGAGATGGATATACTATGAATTGAAGATCTTATTAAATTACATTTAAGAGACCCTGCAAACCTTTACTCTTAAGGAATTGTCCTTTGTCTTCTCAACTCTAAAATGTAGGGAATTCAGTTCAACAAAAGACCAAAGAAAAAGTAAGGTGTTAAGATGTTACAGACCAATTTTTCAAATTGGAAACTTTTAAGAAAAGATCAAAGAAATTAAGTGTTAATAAGACTCTTTAGTAAAGGCAGATGGAAAGATTAGGGAGATTCTAAGTCACACCAGAGTTTGTCATGGCCCTGCAGGTGAGAAGATAATCTGATCTTATCTTCTGAATAATGAAGATCATAGCAGGAGACTGGGGTCCTGACCCCCTGTAAAGATTACAGGACTATGAAGCAGGCCTAATATGAGGTTTTATCTGTAGAAATCAAGCTAATGAAAACAATTGGAACAAAGAAGAAGTTAGGAAAGGTGTTTGAGATTATTAGAATATCTACCTGATGTTTTTTGAAGAGGGTGAAAGATCATAAAGCAACTTGAGATTAAGCTTTTTCTATTTTTAATCTTTGAAATATCCCTTATAAAGCATTTGTGTCTCTATATGAACACATCACTTTCAGTCATTCTTTATGCATTAATCTATTATTGAAATAACCTATTATCATTTTAACTAAATCCCTCCCCCTACTCTCTGAATTATCACTCACCTTACCTTAACTACTGTTCCTCCAAAATCATACATTTGCAAGCTAATAAGCCACGTCTGACTTAGGTAAATACGTATTAGAGCAGTTAATAGGGCCACATGGGATCAAACCCAGTAACTTGATTTTATTCCACCAGACTCTGAGAAACCCATTAACAAGTCATATGAAGGATGAACACATAGCCACATGATTACATTTGCACTTTACATTTTTATTTAGTTTTTGGTCTACAGTTAGGCAGTTTTTATTTGACCACTATTAAATCTAGGATGAGCTTACACTTACCACTACAATCAGTGGGCCTTTATAGTACAGAATTGATAATCACATCAGTTCAAACATGATAAAATATTATCACCCATCCCCTTACCTTATCTGGGTAAATATTTCTCTTCTACCATCTTGTGTCCATTTAAAAAAAAATAAAACAATAACTTCTGGTTCAAGTTTCTGGTGTTTTTTTTTTTAACAATAGGCATTCAGGAGTAAATAAGCCAAGAGTCCTCTTTTTCTGCTTTTGTCCACTATGAAAGGAGTATACAAATTGCATCAGTAGGGGTTAATGGCTATCTCTATTGTAATGTCTTTACTAAGAAATAGTCATATTACTTACTAAGTAACATCATGCAGGAAGGAAGAAAACATGAATTCTTAATCTGATTCTCACAGTTATTGTCTCCTACAATGACTAGTTCTTCCTGGGTGTGTATCTCAGCACACTGTCATGTTCTTTAAATGACTTGTCTTTAATTGTCATAAGCGTTCAATTCTTATTTTGTCGGGGGGGGGGGGGATGTGAGGCACAGGAATATTAAGCCCATGTGACAACCAGGAAGTAGCCTAAACTCTTGTCCACTATATTCACTGACTTTAATTAAGCTGCATAACCTATACCTCTATTCATAATTTAATTAAAAATACCTAACTTAGCAGCTGGCAAAATAGTTGATACTTCTAATTATCATCTTATTTGACTACTCTATTTTTTAATTACTCTATGCAATTATCTCAATCAATACGTTCAAAATGCATTCTAAAGAGCTCCTTTATGATAAGTTAGCAGAGCACAAGACATTGATTCTTTGGATTGCTTTGTTCTTGAACTATTTGATATTTTTGAAAGGTCTGTTATTTTACTGGGAAAAAAAGATAATATTCAATGTTTATTCTTGAATCCCTTCTACATTTTGGTGAAAGAATGTGTTATACATAAGATATTTTTAAGTTAGTTACTAGCTTTCTTACTTATTTCAACTTCATAGTGCAAATATATTTTTCCTATTTAGTTATTTTTTTTTCCCTTTATGGTCAGGAATATAAGCAGGAGAAAAAAGTCACCTTCCAGTCCCCTTTCTTTGACTCTCTTATTTGCAAAAACTTGTATGTTATCTATTTTAATCTTGATCAAACATTTAATATTTTCTTTTTTGCTAATTGCCACAATCTGAATGATTTGCCATTTTTTATACTAAAATTTAATGTCTAAAGTTGCCTGGCATATAGAAGCATAATACTTATACAGTAGTACTTCATTTGAGAGACCTATAATTTTTGGTTCAAATACACTTGGAATACATAGTTATTTTATAACTATATTTCCTTGTGGATTAAGTTTAGTTATCAATTAATTTTAACATTTGTTTATATATCTAATACTAATAATAAACTTAATTCTCACTTTTCATGACATTTAAATTAATAGTAAGTCTTAGCATGACCTAAATTGTTTCTTTCATATTGTTGGAGTTATGTAAAAAAGCAGGCAGAAATGTATTCATTAGTCGAGAGACTTGGAAAAACATGCCAATATAATGGAAACAGTGTGGTGCCTGGAATAATTTTTTCAAATCTTACTTTCTTGCATTTTCTAGATTTCCTTTAATAGAAACTAATTTTATAACATTAATATAATTAATGTTATAAAATATTAACTTTATGCTGAGAAATAAATACATTTTTAAAAGCAGATGTCAATTGTGTTTCATCTAATGTCCCTATCATTTGGCATTTTTGTAATGCAGAAATGCACACTCAAAGATCCTCTATGCAATTCATCTTCACCACCAACCCCTTTCATACCAAGTGCTTGTTCAGCCCAAGAGGCCATTGTTTAGAGATGGTTGGTGTAGACGAAGAGGCTCACATGCCACTGGTGTTGACATTTTTTGGGCCCAGAACAGAGAAAAGTTTTTCCTCTTCTTTCAGAACACTTTAAAATCTAGACTCTGACCTGGGAGAAGTGGATTCCTTGTAACTCAGGACCGATTTGGCAGTTGGGGCTGTAGAGAATTTTTATCTTTTATGGAATTGTTTGAAAACATTAATACAGAAGAAGTACTCTGTTTATGTTGGTAGGATTTCAAACACTTTTGTTTCATGGCCTCTTGATTGTGTTAGGAAAGCAGTAACCCACTCCTTGGGGTCACTTTTAGGATGACAGGCCTTCAGTCCCCTATATGTGAAGATTGTTAATATTGTTTGCACTTGAGAATGTTAAGCATTGCACCAAATTTGGATGGTCTCTATGATTAGAATTATAGAATCCTAAAGATTGAGGGGTATTACTGCTTTTTTTTTTTTCCAGAATTGGAAACAGTTAATGTGATTCATTCACATTTAAGGACCAGAGGCAACTCTGCAATGCCAAGTAAGTCAGGAAGAACTGAGTTTCTATTTCATGTCATCCCTTTCTAATGATGTGGTTTGAGTTCTTATCTAGTGGTGCCTCTTTCAGAGGTTGCTGTGCTATTAAATGAAATCCTGTAGGCTTGAACCCCCACCACCATCTATGTCCAAATGCAGTTTTTTCTATGAATCCTCTCAAAAACTCTTATTTGTTATACATTCTATTCTTTAGAGAAAAGAGGGATGAATCCATATTGAAGGGAATCCATGCATCCACCTATGTATCCTTAATTCTAGAAATGTCGGCTTTTCTAGAAGTTGACAGGTAAAATTCCTTCACCACAGTTAAAATTCATCACTGTCTCCTTTTAATAAAAGTTGGATGAAACTTATACCCTTACATATAGCTCATGAGTCACTCCATGATGCACACTCTCTGTTCTCCAAGGACTTTTCCACCTTCCACTCCCTCTACAAGCCTCATTGCCACAAATGCCTCTGCTGAGTCACTGGGGGGAGGGGATAAACTTACACCAAAAAATCCATCTCCAACACACTACCATGTCCCTTCCTCTATGCATAGCTGATTGTCCTGACTTTTAGCTCCCTGGAGATGTAATACTTTAAAATATCTAAGTTCAGCAAAAGCAGGGACCCTATTTCATTCACTTTTATGTCCCTGTGAATTGATGGCTAGGTTTCAGAATCAAAGAGGACAATATTTGAAAGTCAGAGACTATAAATTAGCAGCTAAGAGCATAGATTCCTTGAGTTTAAATCTTGCCTTCACATATTTATATTTCTGTGTTTTGGGCAACTTAAATATTTTGCCCTTATTTTCTCCATATTTTAAACAGAAATAATCATTATACCTATCTCATAGGGCTGTGCTGAGAGTTAAAATGTTTGAAACTATATAAACTAAAATAATACCTGACTATGGCATGAGGAGTGCTATTATTGCTAATCTATCACCTTTATCTTCTTCCTTATCAACATCATTAAGCTTCTTGCAGAACAGGGGCAACATAATTTATTAAACCCCAAATAACTACTATAGAAAGAGGAATTTTTAAAATATAGTTCAAGAAAAATAAACTAATCAAATTCTCAGAAAATATTCTCAACAAATATTCAGACTCTCTAACTACATATAACACATGAGATTATATTTAGGTTGGTACAACTAAGAAGAAATCAAGAACCTAGTCTTCAAGCTCATAATGCAAAGGAAAACACAGACAATACGTACAGAATAGAAGGACTTGTGGAACTAAATGAAGACCAGTCAAATGACCACAGGCAAAGGCTCTTTATTCAGAAATTGGTATAGCAAGGAAGTCAGCCACTAACACTAGCATTTAGTAGGAACTCAGGCAGGTTAAAGTGTTGGAAAGCTTATAATAGGAATAAAACACACAAAAAACCCACTGTGGTAGTCCTGACAGAGACTAACCAAATGGGGGCATCCTAAATTAGCAGCTAAGAGCATATATGGCTTTCTCTGTTTGGGCCTATGTTGGAAATGAGGACAAAATTGGGAGTACATGACTTATTAACCAAGGCTAACATTTTGGATCAGTCATTGTAGGGGCTATTGTTTGGCTCCCTGTACTAGGTAACTAGAGAACACAATACGACTTCTATAAGTCTGCATTGCAGAGAGTAGGCTGTTTACAGTTAGATAATGGGTTAGTATTCTGAGTTGGTTAAAGTAGGTTGTGGGTCAAAGTTCTATTTTTACTTGTGCTGTGATCATTATCTGTCTCTCACCCTGATCTCAACAGTAAACCAATGCATCCCTGAAGACATAGGTAAATCTAAAAGAACAAAACAAACAATAACAAAAGCAAAGGATAAGGGATAAAAAAAAATAGAGGAAAAGCACACAAATTAATTCATTAATAAACAGAAAAGTGGTACAACTAATACATAAACTCAGGAGCTATCTTTCATAGCAAACCAAACGAAACAAATATAAACACATCTTAGCTTATATACTTTAGAAAAAAAGGAGAAATATAAAATAACAGAAAAATAACTATAAATAAGGGGGATATGTGATAATTATACAAGCTAATTTGCTCAAACCTATGTTAACAAATTAAAAGATCTGAATGGATAGATGAATGTCTCATAAAAAGTACATGACCAAAGCAACTCACCCTAGAGGTAGAAAATTCAAACCTATGAATTAAAACCAACTCCACTTCAAAGGTAAATAACTCTCAATGCTACTTAAATAATTTAAGAAAATAGGAGTCTTCCTTACTTAAATAAATACAACAAAAGTTGTTAAATGGCACAGTAGAAATAACACACTACAGTGTTAATGTTCTATCAATATTAACATAACAATCCTGTATATCAGTAACTGAAATCTACCAGAATATTTAAAGAATCAGTCACCTTGCCTAACTATTGCTCATCTTAGGAATGTGATGATTGGAAATTATTAACAAAATTATTGATAAAATTTGTCAAATAAAAAGTTTATAGATATTCTCATAACATATAGGATTTGATTCATGTTATTAGCACTAGATTTTTCTTTTTATATTAAGTATCTTACATTTCAAGAACTAATTTTGGAATTAACTTTTTATGTTATAACAACATATGTAGTGCCTTGGCATAATCTCCATAAACACCGTCAGTTTCTATTATGACTTTTCTCATTTTAGCTTTATTTTTCCTTCATCTTCTAATATAAATGCACAAGTCATGTGCATTTTCTAGGATATAATATATCTAAGGATGTCTTCTTGCTAACTTTATGTAAGAGAGATTGCTTGACTGGGTATAAAATTGTTGAGTAGTAAATTGTTCATTTCAAAACTTCTAGTTCAAATTTATGATTTTCCTTTCCTCTTTGATAACCTCTTTTTTGCAGCCCACATTTTAACTTCTTTATTTATTCTCATAAGAAATATAATAGAGCCATACTCCCTTGAAAGTCAGCATATTCTCTCTTGCCTTTGGAGACAAAAAAGTGAGTACTACAGTTGTGCCTTTCTCTCTGGATTCTTCTTAGTAGGAGTCTAGTAATTGTGGGGTCCCTCAGGCTAGAGCAAGATCACCTGGTCTTTCCCAGTCTCTGCTGTGTATAACATCCCCTTCATGGCTCACATCTCTGGGGATGGAGCTATTATCATGTTGATATAAACAAGCCCCAGTTTGCAGGTGGTCCCAAAGTTCTAACTCATGAAGTAGCTCATGGTCTTCCCTATTGCCAGCCTGAACTGTGGGGAAACCCCCCCCCAAAAAAAAAAACAAACAACGGTAAAACCCAGCTTCTCTGGAAAGTATGCCAAATGGTCCAAACTCTAACCCAACAACCATGCCTATCCTTCCAGTCTTGTGATGGCCCCAAGGTATTTGCAGGACATTTTTACTTCTCTGAGCTTAAATGTTAACAGGGAAGTCTTGGATGGCCAGACATGGGAACATGGCTTCCACTTATTCCCACTGTCTAGCCATGTAAGGGGGGACCCTGCAAGCACACACAACCAGAGGGTTCTCAGAAGCCTGCAGGTCAGAACACAGACCCAGGGTGTGCAGTACCAATAGAAGTGCTGCAATTGATATGGAGGAACAAGGAATCTGCAGCTTGGAGAAGACAGCAGTGCTGGGCAGTACTACCTGTCACCCTGAGGCACAAGAAAGCTCAGTTGCAGTCTCAATACCATGCAGCAGGGCAGCCCACAGTGTACCCACACAACCACAAAGGGAGCTGTCCTGGTCTCTCCTAATTCCTTGGTACTTGCCACCTCTGAATAAATCCCCCATTTTTGGTTTTTTTTTTTTTTGTTGTTGTAGTTTTTTCTTTAAAAAAAAAAAAGATTTATTTATGCATACAAGAGCAGGGGTTCAGGCCAGAGTAGTGGGAGGTGAGAGGATTCACCACAGATAGAGTGGGGAGTAGAACAGGCAGATAGACTGAAATACACTGCTGAGGGGAGCAGCAGGCGAGGCAGGAGAGTTCTGCTACACCATGTGGGTCAGCTCCCTGGCCAGGGATCAAACTGGTGCTGTTGTGCCTCAGGTGCTTTGCAGTGCGGTGCTCAGCCCACTGTGCTACCAGTGAGGCCCATTTTTTTTTGTTTTTTTTCCAGACACACAGAAGCTGTGCATTGGATGGGATTTGCATGGCCTGAAAAATGGTACTTCCTAATCTCATGCAAGCATAGTTCTTTCTGTTGCTTTCCAGACCTTTTGTTTTTCAAGTCTGTCTCACAGAGTGGTCCTGACTCAGACCAGTCTCAAGCACCAGTGTGAATTGCACATGTGAGGAACTCCCCTTCACTCTCCTGCTTCCAGTCACCCTTGGGATAGCACTGAGTAGAACTTGAGGTGATGCTTGTTCATTTAGGTTAGTGTTTATTTCATCACTGAGTTAAAGAAATTCTCTAGTCCTAGTTTGCTAATGTTTTCTACTATAAATGAAAATTATAATTTTCTTTTCTACTTCTATTGGGATGAACATAATATTTTTCCCTTCCATCTATTATTGTGGGAATGACAGTTAAAGATTTGTCTCTAATATTCAGCTATGCTTCATTCCTGGGACACAAATCACACATGGTCACCATGTATTAAACAAATGCATATGTGATTTTTCTTTCAAATACATACATATATGTGTGTCTGCTTCCAGTTTTGGAATTCATATTATATTGGCTTCATAAACTAAATTGGCAGGTATTCTGCTGATCTCTATTCTTTTGAAGAGTTGACTGATCTATTCCTTTAAAAACTTACTGTAACTTATTATATGTAAAATTGTCTCAAGTTCAGTGTTGTTTTTTTTTTATGGAAACAATTTTAAAATATTACTTCAACTTAATTGAGTTATTATTATCATTCCTTCTTGATTGTCTTCAGAACTTTTAAAATCCACTCTCTTGATATCCATCTAGAAAAGCTATTTTTAAAACACTTCTTTGTGGGAAGCCCCCCCCCCCATATTTATCTGTGGATGTCCTTTAATCACCTTTTAATTTTTTATAACAAGTAGTTTCTCTTTTTACTTTGGGATAATTATAGATTCACAGGCAATTACAAAGAAACGTGTAGCGTGTAGCAAGGCCCAGATCCTGCAGCACAAGCTCTATCTAGATCACTTCTATGTATTTGCAGAGGGTGTTTGCTGTGGAGCCAGGAGAGAAGGCATGCCTGAAGATTTTTTTTTGCTTTGTTTGAGGGACCAGGGATACCTTAAGGCATGTGTCCTAAGGTACAATGTACAATGGAAGATTCTCAAAGATCTCAGCAAGTTTTATTTTTGTTCTTGGAAACGATCTTTAGAATTATTTTGTCACGTTTTCAAGGAAATTTCCATCACATCTTATTGTGTATTAATTTTTAAAAATTATATATTTATGTTCCCATTTGAGAATTTGATCTTCCACTCCATTATTAAAACCTATAACCTTTGATAACCTTGAATTTCATTCCTGGTCATACAATTAGAAGGCAGTTTCTAGTAGATATTTACATGGTGCAACTTATCTCAGCAGAGAGAGCGTTTTCTCCTATCCCCATATTACGATATCTGATATTGTAAACTCATGGACTCTCTGAGAACCTAATGACAGACACTAATGCCAAGGACAGTTACCTGTTCCCTGGCCTACAGTGCTTCACACAACTCAGGGGATGTAGTGCGTGCCACCATGCCCCACCCATACCAAAATTCCCTGCACGGGACCTTACTTTACCCTCTGTCAACAACAACTGTATCTTTGAAATACGGTTAGTGGGGAAATAGAAGTAGTAAGGGTAAAAGGTGTAAGGGTGTGTCCAACCTCAGTGTTCTGATTTGATCAGAAAAATCTAGTGTTCAATATGCTATAACCTGATTCTTTGAGTCCATATAGTGGTTGGAGGGAGGAGATTATTCTGAGGTTTGAAGGGTGCTCCTCTTTTTTTTTTTTTCTTCAAGTATTTCTATTCGAAAAAAACCACTGACTGGATAGGTAAGAAAACATACAAAAGTAAAGGACATCTTCAGCTCTTCAGTTTTACCACCTCCAGTTCTAAAATTTAAAAAAAGTCAGATTGGAATTTGTCCAGTGGTTATGTCATCTGCCTGCATATTAATCTTAGGAAAACAGAAAACATCACTAACTACAATGAAGATGTTCTAAAAATGCTCATTCATTTTTAGCAAAGAAAAGCAACTTTCTGCTATATATTTTAAACCTCCTGGGGAATTTGAAAGTCAACTTCATCATTCACGGATGAAGTCTCCAGTTGAGGCTTTTCAAGGTCCCAGGTGGCTCCAGAACTAGTGCCATTAGCCCTTTGGAGCAATCCATGGGATCGAATTTCAGTAAATCAGGCAATTTCTGCTCTACTCAGGTTAAAGGCTGCACTGGGATCTGGCTTTGTCCTAGCAGCCTCAGGTGTTCAGGTCTGCTGAGAGGCAGATGCCTTCCTGACTGGTGATCATCCCCCCTGAGACAGAAAGGGACAAGGGCAGCAGGACACCACTTGGTGTTGTGCCTTCTGAGCAAGAAGCTAAGGCTCTCTTAGCCTCTAGAGTAGAATAAGTGCTTTTCACATCATATTTCACTGAGTCACAGTTTTCTGAGAATGTCCTAACAGTTTCCAAATGACATTTTTATGTGGCTTAATGTTCCTAATTTGCTACAACTTACATTACATCTCTACTTGCTTAAACCAAGGACCAGATGGAATACATTCTGGTCAGGCATCCAGACAGTTACTATTTAGGGGATAATGTAGCCTTTTAAAATTTCTCACAAGAGAGTAGGAGTCTGATTTTAGTACTCTCTACTCATAGAATAAAATTTATGCCAAAACAAATTTTAGTTCTCAATATTACCTTTCAGTCGGAAACATTTTATCATAATTTTAGGAGTCCATTTGGTTTCCTTATATTTTCCAGTAGCAGTTAGCTAACATTAAAATGAGATATAAATATTTGGCAAAGCATATAAACAATCTCCTTGATCTAATGCAAAAATATTGAATTTATGTTTCAACACAAAGATATAGTTAATGGAAATTATATTTAAGAGACCTAAGAATGATTACATGTTGGGACTCAAATGAACTATACAACAAAGGATTTGAAAAGGTTTCTTTTTAGTCAACTTTATCAATAAACCAACACAGTTTGAAATAATTGCTTTTGGGAAAGAATTTTAATGGAGTTCTGATCGAATCACTACTTTATAAAAAATCAAACTTGACATTGTACTGGATGGACCCAATCACTATCCTACTTGATGTCATAGATCAATTAACACTGCTTTTCATTCCTTTAAAGTTTCTCCCTACTTTGATTCTGTAATGCATTTCCTGTTCTCTTTCCATCATCATAAATGTTTCTTCTCAGCTTCTGGTTATTTATTTATTTCCCTATTTTTAAAAAAGATTTTATTTATTCATGCATACAAGAGCTGGGGTATAGGCCAGAGGCGGGAGATGAGAGGATTCACCAGAGACAGAGTGGGGAGTAGAACAGGCAGCTCAACTGAAACACACTGCTGAGGGGACCATCGGGCAAGGCAGGAGAGGTCCTCTGTGCCTAGTGGGTTCCATCCCTGGCTAGGGATCGAACTTGCACTACAGTGGCTGTGGAAGCCCCATAGTGCAGTGCTCCACCCCTTGTACCACAAGGGAAGCCCTATTTTTCTATTTTTTTGCCCTAGTTGTAGGTATGACTCAAAATTATTCCATATTTTTTGTTTTTCTATCTCTTATATAGTCATTTCTCCCCCCAAAAAAAGCAGTATACTCATCTGTTTATGTAGGTTCACTGAGATATTTCAAGATAGATTTCTATGACTCTTCTAAATAGTAATTCTAAATTGCAGCTTACATTTTCATCTCTGTAACTCATAAAACTATCAGACAGTTATTAAATTTATTACTTTTTCCTTAAAAGTTATTTTTCTGTTTCTGTATGTAAGAAGTATTTTATCACTCAAACTCAAACTAAAGACACTCTTTAATTACTCCATACTACTTATATCTAATTTGTCAACATATTCTACTGAATCTAATTGTCAAAATGTTCTCGAAGATTTTCCCAACTTAACTAATTTACAATGTCCACTAGAATAAGTATTTTTTTCTTCTGCAACATTGCAAGGTTAGTCTTTAGAATGAACATTACTACCAACTATACAGAAATAAAAACAATTATAAGGGAAAGCTATAAATAACTATATGCTGAAAATGAGATCACTTAAAATGAAAGATACAAGCTATCGAAAACTAACTCAGGAGGAAAAAAATCCCACGCTTAGCTGGCTTCACTGGCAAATTTTATCAAACATTTATAGAAGAACTAATAACAATTCCTTATAAATTATTCCTAAAATATAGCAGAAGGGAGACATAGATAATCTATGAGGTATTACCTGAATACCAGAAATAAAGACATCACAAGAAGAGGAAAAAACACACTGAATTAATATATCTAGTAATAACAGATGACAAAATCCTCAACAAAACTAGCAAAACAAATCTGGCATCAATTAAAACTATAAACCAAATCTGGCATCAATTAAAAAGGATAATATGCTGTTGATTTTCCCTTAATGATTTCTAACAAAAATAGAACTTTTATTTACTAAGGAGTACTTTTATTTATAAACAAAAAAATACATGGGTTGGTGTGTGTTATATATTTTGCCCCAATTATTCATTTGTCTTTTTGTTTATGGAAATTTTTAGTCTTGTATAAAATCTTAATGTGTGTAATTAATCTTTATAGTTTCCTATGCGCCCTAACATTTTCACTCTGGGTATATATTCAAGAGATATTTGTACAATCATGTCCATAGCAGCACTATTTATAATAGCCAAAAAAGTGAAAGCAATGCAAGTATCCATTAGTGGATGCACATATAAACACAATGTAATATGTACATTGAATGGAATATTATACAGCTTTAAAAGAAGGAAATTCTGACACATGCTACAATAAGGATGGAGTTTGAGGATATTTTAAGTGAGGTAAACCAGTTACAAAAAGATGAGTAGTGTATGAGGTACTTATATGAGTTAGAGTACTCAAATTCAAAGAAACAAAAAGTGTACTCATTTTAGTCTAATTAGGTTCAAAGAGCTGTTAAATTCTAGGGTTCAAAGAGCCCACCAGCAATGGGAGGAAGTGTAGAGGGGTTGAAATACCCAGTAAGGCCTAATCCACTAGCTACAGAAGCAGCAAGATCCTCCACAAAAGGCATGAAGAGCTGCAATCCAGTTGATCTAATTCTTCTACAACTTAGATCAGTAGTACTGAAACTTCAATGTGCATCAGAATTACCTGGAGGGCTTACTAAATTACAAACTGCTAGGTACCACCCAGTGGTCCTGATTCAGTATACCCAGAATGGGATAGATAACTCACATTTTTAAAGAAATATTAGGTCATGCTGATGCTCTTGGCCCAAGAACTTTGAAAGTCATTGATATAGAAAATAAAAGATTTATAATATTCTAGTGAGGAAATACAACTGCCCATGGTATTTCCTGTTAAGGGGATAAGAAGAAGAGAAAGCTACCTTAATACTTACACATAGTATTGAAATATGAGATAAATCCACCAAAAGATATGCGATAAATCCACCAAGAGAAAGCAATAACTGTCTTCACTAAAATGTGAGCTCCATGAGAGCAGGTGCCTTATCCTCCTTTTTGTGGTTGTGGTCCCATGCTTTTAACACTGTGTGTTATAGTAGACAACTGGTTACTTAATCATTGGGTCAATGAATCTATACTGTGCTACCCTAGCAAGATCCCTTGCTGGGATTACTCATCCAATCAAATCTTTGGCTGCTGACATCTGTATATTATATCTGTAGCTAAACTGTGGTATGGCTTATGTAAGACTTGATCTTACATCACAGCCCCAAAAGTACTGAGGGGTTTGGGAAGGGAAAAAATTCCATATCAGTTAGGCTTCTCACCTACCACCAAAATGGAAGAACATATGGTGAACTGAGAAACATGAAAACTGATGGATTAGGTTAGGTTCCTTACTCTATCAAGGACTGCAAAGCCATTTACCTATTAATGAAATGCACTGAATCCTGTAACCAGAAAGAATTTTCTAATTTGATGCTTCTTTTCTTTCAAAGCAATGAGCAAATAATATCTCACTTGGAAAGCTGTCCAGAGTAACTGGCAATGATGACAAGACAGGAAAGAACAACTGAATAAACAGATACAAAGAAAAGGGGGTGTCACTATATGCAAGCTCGAGAAACAGGAGAGAGATTAGACAGATTTGTCATTTTGTGTAATTATTGACTGGACCTCTGAAATTTACTATCAGTACCTGTGTTTATTATTTCCTTAGCAATTTGTCTTTATTATGATCTATTTTTATGAAGTCTGGACAAATTTTGAAAAAAAATTAAGAAACAGTTTATTAAGGTGAAGATTTTCATATTTAGCGAGTGTTCAAATGAATAGCATCAATTGCAGACACTACTATTTAGTAGAGGATATGGTCCTTAAGTCCTTCTACTTAATTATCTTAAATACTTGAAACCTCAGTTTTTAATTAGAAATAAAGGATTTTACCACAGGAGCCCTCAAGAAGTAAGATGAAAGAAAAACCGTGTACATACAAGATACCTGATACCTCTAAAATTCAAAATCAAAGATTCAAAGATTTGTGAAACAATTTTATGGACAATATATTTTCTCCCATAGACAAGAATTGAAAGTCCACAGAATCTGCAACTTGTTCTAGTTCTAAGACTTGTCTTTATTATTCTGTTTTCCTGAATTTTAGAAACTCTTTCTATGCAATTTATGAACCTATCCTTTTAGCTGAATCTTTAGATTCTGGGAAAGAGAGAAATTTGAGAAAGGTAGAAAATTAATAAATAAAAGAAAATTCACTTTCTGTATTTCTTATATTTGCACAATCTTTTAAAATTCATTTCCAAATAAATCCCAAGTCTGGCACCACAGCTACTGGACATGTTGAAATGTTTGGCTTCATAAAAGGAAATGCGCAGAGGAAGAGTGTGGGTGGTCATAACCAGAATCTTGACTTTATATTCTTATTACCAGGTAATGTACCAATAAGAATGATAAGCATAACTAAAGGGAAGAAAATAAGTCTATTTTTTTCTTTCAAAGTATTTAGAAATCAACTGATGAAGTTATTTCTGTGAATATCCACCCAGAGAAATAACTTTGTGTCTCTGCTAAAATGTCCTCTTCCTAACCTAAGGCCAGGAAGCTTAGAGGCTCTTTATCTCTGAAAAACAAACAAACAACAACAAAAAAAAAAACCTTGAAATTGTTCAAGGACCACTATTAAGAAAAAATTTAATTAGTAATTTCCTTAGTTCTAAAGCTTTGAATTTGAAACTTATCTTTATAACAAGTGAGAAAGCATTTCCACTGCTTTAAGATGTTTTTTGATGCACATTTATATTGTTTTCACTTGGTGGCCCCAGCAAAATTCTTTGAGAAGTGAGACTGCAGCAATTACATTTATTATCTCATCTTACAGAGTGCGAGGCTGATTCTTTGAGCATTTTACACATCTCTTCCATCCCTTATGTTAAAGCAAGAAAAAGTTAGTGAACTGTGTGTCCCAACCTCTGAATCAGAGTGAAAATCTGAAAGGGCTAACTGCTCACTATAACCTACTTTTTAAAAGGATATGAAAAGATAGTTTTTCAAAGAAGACATACAAATGGTCAAGAGTAATGTGAAGTCATCATCATCATTACTAGTCATCAAGGAAATGCAAACCAAAATCACAATAAGAATACCACTTCACACCTGTGAGGATGTTAATTATTCAAAGAAGTAGCAATAATAAGTGTTGATGAGGATGTTGAGAAAGGGAAACTTTGTACAGACAGAGTTGGCAGGGATATAAAATGGTAATGCCACCATGAAAGGCAGAACGCAATTTCCTCAAGAAATTAAAAATAGAAATACTGTATGATCCAGTAATTCCACTCCTGGGTATACCCAAGGGAAATGAAATCAGGATCTCAAAGAGATAACTGAATTCCCCTGTTCACCGCAGCATTATTGATGATAACCAGTGTGTGATAACAAACTAAGTGTTGAGAGATGAATAGATAAAGAAAATGTGGTATACACACATATTATATATATATGTTCAATATCTAGATATTATATATAGATTAAATAGAACTTTATGCAGTCTTAAAAAAAAAATAAAAAGAAAGCCCCACTTTGGGCTGAGTCTGTCTGTCTGGGTCTTTGCCCATGAGGGAATGGGTAATTCCTGAAGTCTGATCAGGAGTCTGTTACTTGAAATCATTTCTTTTCTCTATGTGATTTGAACTTCACACCAATTTCTGAGCACACTTAGAGTCTGCTTTCTTTGCTTTTGGGTGGCAGGACCCCTAACAGTTTGGGGTCCTTGGGTAGTCCTTGGTTTTGCCAGGTTTCCAGACACAAAGAATAGTATATTTGTAGCACTGGTTAAGGAATCTTATTCCTGATGAACTCCAAATACACACAGCATTCTATTACCAAAATAAGTAATACAATATATCAAGTTCTAGCTAGTGCTTATCTATCTGTCTGTCTGTCTATCTGCCTTAGGATCCATAAAATAATAAAACAAAGCTAGATTGATGCCTATTGTTCTTTTGTGTTTAGCTTCTTTCACCCAGCATTAACTTTTTAATATTCTATACTGATACATGTGTATTTTGCTTATTTCTCAGTTATATAAAAATGTCTTTTAAAGGACATATGAAATTTATTTATTCACTCTACTATGGATATAGTTGGGTTTTTCCTATTCTTGGCAATGCTATTATGCATCAAGGTTCATGTAAATGGTGCATGCATGCATTTACCAGGTAAGTTACTAGACTGTTTTCCCACAAGTAGGGATCTTTGATTATAGATTATCCATATTTTCATATTCATAGGTAAAGTCAAACTATTTTCCAAGTTAATCATGACAATTTTTTACTTATCAGCAAGATATGGGTGTTCCCATTTTTCTACATCCTTACTATTCCTTAATATTATAAGACTTTTATTTATTTATGTATTGTCAGCTTGAATCTGGTGAAAAACAAGATTTCCTTAATTTTGTTTTAAGCATCTTTCTATATGATATTTTGACATTTCCCATTTTCTAACCATCTTCTTCAGGTGATCTTTTCGCTAAAAATTATTATTGACAAATGTGCACAGGTAATCTAAGATCTCAAGCTGTTTAGTATCTGTTTAGATTTAGAATCAGATGCTGGAGTCTTTCTTTCATGAATCCTGAAAAGTCCTCAGTTATTTGTTTTCCAATACTGGCTGTATTCCATGCTCTCTTCTCCTTTCAGATTCCAACTAGACAAATGTTAGACTTCTCACAGATTCCTTAATGATTCTTAATCTATCCTTTGTACTTTCATCTCTTTACCTCTTTGTGCTGTATTCTGGGAATTTTTTTCAAATGTTATTCAAGTCACTAAATCTTTCTTTTATTGGGGTACATTTTGGGTTTAAAATGTCTTTTTTTAAATTTTTATTTATTTATACATACAAGAGCTAGGGCAAAGGCCAGAGTTGTAGGAAGTAAGAGGATTCACCAGAGACAGAGTGGGGAGAACAGGCAGATTGACTGAAATACACTGCTGACGGGAGCAGCGGGAGAGGCAGGAGAGGTCTCCTTTACCATGCAGGTCCCCTCCCTGGCTTGGGATCGAATTTTCACTGCGGTGCCATGTATGCTTCACAGTGTGGTGCTCAACCTGCTGCACCACAAGGGAGGCCCCTAAAATGTCTTTTGACATTTTTATTCTAATTACATTTTTATTTTTAGAAATATAATTTCATTATTTTTCAAAGCTGCATGGTTATTTGTTATAGTTCCTTATTCCTTACATGTATTTTCAAATTGGGGTTTTTTATTCCTTATAAGAGATCTCCTGAAAAGAGCATTTGTAAATTGTATATGATATTTCATTGCTCTTAAAATTCTTGAGTGTGTTTCTACTGGCTCTTCCTTATGGTGTCTTATATATTTGATTGTGGGCTTCTTGATTACTTTATGATTTATCATGGAAATTCATTGAGGACTGGCATGATGATGGATTCTTGCAGAGATCTGCATTTACTTCTGCCAGGTGGTCTTTAGGACACCAACAGTTTGGGCTCTCTCTGAATTCTTAGTTTGAGGTTTTCTGGCCACCCATGTGTGCTGTGTATTTAGGCTTCAAATGCATGTGAGGATTGGTTTGTGGTTACAAAATCTCGAAAATTTAGTTTTTCCTTCTATTCAGCACCTACCTTTGAGAGGACTGGTTTTCCTTGTAGGTTCATAAGCACAGATGCCATTTTCCCAGATTACTTTAACATTGAGGGTGTTACCATTTGGTGTCTCAGTTGTATGGGAAGAATGAGAATTTCTATTAAACTCTTGAATGTGGATGGAACTTTGTTTTCTTTTTTTAATCATGTGAGATGATAAAAAACAAAGCTAATGTTAATTTAGTTCAGTAAGAGTTACCCTCAGAGTAAAATCCAGCTGCAGTGCACCAATCCCTAGACTAAGAATTCCTTACTCTGTTAACTCATTAATCCTTTAGTTGTTGTTAATAAAAGAAACAGAAAGTGCATTTAGTTGTTGTTAATAAAAGAAACAGAAAGTGCATTAATTTTTCTCTATCCCATTAATTTTCCTTCCATATTTAAAGAGTTCTATCATCCTGCCCATCTCCATGTGATGATGGCAGTAGAGACAGTGGTGCTGCAGCTATTAGTCAAGGGAGGCCATGGGCTTTCTGGTAAGCCACCAGAGGCTAGGAAGAGTCAGGAAAAGTTTTTCCCTACAGGTTTGAAAGAGGATGACCCTGTCGACAACCTTATTTCAGAACCTCCAGAACTCCAAGACAATATATATTTCTGTTATTTTAAACTGACTTAACTTGTTGTGCTTTGTTATCATAACCTTAGGGAACCAATAAATTCCCTCTCAAAAATGATCCATTTATAGTGGAAGGAGCTTCAGGAAAGGTGATGTCTTATGAACATGAGAGCTTATACCCTCACAAAAACAGGAAAGGGAGGCAGAAGACCTTTCTTGAGATCTCCCTACTGTTGACTCTGGCAGGCAGTTAGAAGGGAATTGAGATCTATCATTTGTACACAACCACTGATATTTGAAACACTTTCTAGCAGAAATTAGTACAATTTTCATACATATGGGCAAGAATAGCTATAATAATGCTGCTTCTTTGTAAGAACAGCCACATGTACATCGTTACAACTAGACACCAAGCTGACATAGTGTATGTAGCTTCTTTCCAATTGCTAGTTGAAATAAAAATGAGTGCCAACGACACTAACAACGAGAAGGTGAAAACAGAAAGCTAGTGCACTAAGAAGGTTCTCTGGAAGTGACTTCCAAATCCTGGATTTTACAAAAGATCCTGAAAAAGTGTCCTTGGTGTTAGGTACATAAGTAAAATACAGCATTGGCAGTATTCACTGGAGACCTCAAGTAGATTTGAATTTAACTAGGTGAAGTTGGAAAAGTGATTAAAGTTTGAAGAACACTCCAGACAGAGGGAAGAGCTGGCACAATGGCTCAGTGAGTGGGTAGAACATTGTTCCTTGAGGAACTTAAGAAAGGCCAATGTATGGAGTATAGAAATCCAAGGGAATATGGTACAGGATTAAGTGAAAAGTGGTAAGTAGTTGTGCACCACTTGAAGCTTTGCAAATGTTAAGAGATTTTTAAAGTGTCTTTAAATGTAATTTACGTAATACAATGTTACTTCAAAAAATAAACAAGTAAATAAATGTATGTTAAGGAGAGTTGGATGTCAGAGCAAAACTGGCAAAGATACAAGGCTGTGAGAAATCTGAGGGCTGGCAGACACTGAAACAAAGACTCACAGACAAAGTGCAAAGATGAAGGAGGCAAGAGAGGCCTTGGGACCAGGCTTGCTTGTGTTGTTTTACTTTAAACAGGAAAACTAATGCTTAAAGATTTTCAGTAACATGCCCAATATTGTACTTCTTATCATACCTATTATTAGATCCTCCTGGCCTGGCCTCCTTTGTTAAAAATGGTTCTATTGCAGTGACACTAAGCCTTAAAGTTTCCCATATAGAAAAGAAAAAAAAAATAGCTCTTTTCATAAACGGTTTCTGCATTTAAAAATCAAGTGGCATACAGTGCAGTAAAGGTGTTTATTCAAGAAAAGGGGAGAAAAAAAGACAAAAATTATCACAATCTGGATAGACAAGTGGCAACTTCTGTTGTGGATCCTGAAAGCTCAGGATCAAAGAAAGCATTGTAATGCATGTTAGTCCTTGAGGAGTAGGCGGCACAGATATAGTATCCATCCTCAGTGCAAGGCAAGATTACTGACTAAGGAAGTGTCTTCAGAAAGCCGGAAACTGTGTGTGAAAACATTTGAATGAAAAGTCAGAATATTTAAATACTGATGAATAGTAGTTAAATCGAATGAGAAACACATTCTAAGTGGAGCTATCCAAAGCCACTTTCATTTTGTATTAACATAATATTCAGCAAACATCATGAATGTAGGAATTATTTTTGACATGTATTTTTATTTTTTTCAAAGATTTATTTATTTATTTATTTATGCAATCAAGAGAGTTGGGGTACAGGCCAGAGTTGCAAAGGTGAGAGGATTCACCAGAAGTGGGGTACAGAACAGGCAGATTGAATGAAGTACACTGCTGAGGGGAGCAGCGGGCGAGGCAGGAGAGGTCTGCTGTGCCATGTGGGTCCCCTCCCTGGCCAGGGATCAAACTCACACTGCTGTGCAGCGGATGCTTCACAGTGCAGCGCTCAACCTGCTGCACTACCAGGGAGGCCCTGACACGTATTTTTAATGAAAAGTTCACACTACTTAAGTCCTATGTTATATATCATCTCTTAAAGCTCTTCATACCTGGAAGTCACTGTATTTCTATAGCTTTTGATGGGCACTGCCATTACCTAGAAAATATCTGTTTCCCCAGTCTTTCAGAAAAACTGTGACCACTACATACCTCTGCTGCCCTCAAAGCTCCATTTCTGCTCTCTACTATGGCCCAAAGGGTTGACTACTATCTGTGCTATAGTACTCATCATTCTGCAATCAGACTTTTCCCTCCACTGCTGTATTAGAAGGACATGTTCTAAGAACACCAATGGTCAATGACCTCCTGGTTGCTACATCTAGTAGTCAATTCTCAAATCTCATCTCATTTGATGTATGAGAGGCATTTGTCAGAGCGAATCATACTCTTTGCCATAAAAAAACAGTCTCACCTTAATTCTATGACATCACTCACTTATATGTGCCCTTCTTCTCCCCTCAGTGGTCTCTTCCTCATCTTAGTTGTCCCACATTAATATGTCATCTAAAAGTTGAAAGAGGGCCTCCCTGGTGGTGCAGTGGGTTAAGCAACGCACTATGAAGCAAACCGCAGCCACTGCAGCACGAGTTCGATCCCTGCTGCCGGCCAGGGAGGGG
>JAGFMF010011668.1:1070381-1110576 GCA_019455555.1 Galemys pyrenaicus
CCCGCTTTCTGTGGTGAATCCTCTCACCCCCCACACCTCTGGCCTGTACCCCAGTGCTTGTATGCATAAATAAATAAATCTTTAAAAAAAATAAAATAAAAGTTGAAAGATATTAGAGTTTATACCTGGATTTGTCTTCTCTAATTCTGTTCACACTTTGGGTGACTTCACCAAGTCTCATAATTTGATATTCCACCTATCTGAACTCCTCTCAAATATTTCCCCAACTCAGATATTGTCCAGAATTTTAGACTCATGTGATTAGCCACTTAGTAAATATCAGATGGCTTCACTATTAGGAGGAATATGAAAGAACAACAGCAACAACAAAGAATAAGCTCAAGGAATTGAGCAATTATAACCAAAAGCAAACAAAAACTCAACAAGAACAAAAAGCAAAGATAAAATAAAGAGACAATGGGGGGAAGGGAAGGAGGGGAGGGCAAAAATGGGGATGAGAGCAGAAAGTGCACAAGGGACTGAGGTGATGGTACATGGGTGGAATGGTGGTGGGTACTCCCTGGGGACTACAAATGATGTCAAATATAATTAATTTAAAAAAAAGCTAAAACAAGAGTTCTTGGTAATTTAAACAGTGATTGAAGTATTTTTAAAATATAGATGAATGGAAGATATTTCTATAAAGAACAAATGATAAAAATGTCAAGAAACAGTAAATATTAAAAAATTCTAGTCAATAAATTCAATGTTCAACTAGTAGTATTTATAGGAAGAGACTGAGGAAATCATAAAAGGAAAATTACCCCAAAAAGTAAAAATAAGCTATAATAATTGTCCATAATAGATGTAGTGTCCTACATGTATATATAAAAAGATTCTCTGACTGCCCATCAGAATACATTTTTTAAAAAATATCTATAATAATGCATACTATTATGAAACATCAGTTCTCTGGCGACATAAAGGACTTCTTAGAAGTCCTTAAAACTACAAGTTAGAAAATAATCATTTAACATCAGGTACTATGTTAAGTTCTCACATTAGAAAAATTTTTTCTTTCAAATTATGAGAGGAAATTATTTCCAACCTAAAATAAGATGATACTCCACTCAGCAGAATAAAATATATAAATAACAACTGTACAGACTTAGCATCTTTTGCTCATGGAGCATGTATGTGGATTCCTAAAACAAAGGTTGTGAACTAAGAAAGAGAAAGCTATGATTCAGGGGCCAAGGGATATAGATGAAGGGACAGAGTTGCCAGGACAACTGGAAGGGATGCCCCAGAACAAACAAATGTTCTGAACTCAAGGAAGGCTATCCCAGGGTGGGGAGGAAGGGAATAGAACCCACTTATTACCTGTTGTTGTTGAACTATTTTGAGGAAAGTTTCAGTATTCTAATTCTAAAAATCAAATAAAAAGTTTTGAAAACATCAGCCTCTCTGGAAATGAGACTTGAAATAGAGTACTTTCATCATTTTGAGTTGTAGAATAATATTTGGTTCTTTAAATTACAGCCACATATTATTTAATAAAATAATAAGCACATATTTTAAGATAACTGAATTAGAATAAAATATCCTTGCTAAAGCAAAAACAAGATAGTATTTCCTTTTTTTCCTGAAACCTAACTTAATTTCAAAAAGATAAACTTGTTGCTTTGCTTTCAATAAATACAAAGCTTTGCTACTATCCTCTTTAGGTTATTTTCAATACAAGAAACTCAGTGTCCATATATAGGAAGGCAGATTATCAAGGTAAGGACTGAAAAAAAATTTATGGCCTCCATAAAAAACTGCATCATACTATGCAGCTTCTATTTTCTTAAAAAGGATGACAACACTTTCTTTATCAAAACAAGTCAAAATGGACTATAAATTATACAATGACTGGCTCCCAGGTCATAGAATTATAATCCATCTGGAACCAAGTAGGAATAGGGCTACTTAAAGACTCTCCTAAGTCAATGTAATTTATACAAAGAATAATGTTTCCACCTTGGTGCACGCACAGTTCTGGTCAATCCCTTTCCTATGTTTTCATATACAGTGCAGCCAACTGGATACCAGATACCCAGAACCTCTTTATATTTTCCCCCAATAAATAAAATTTAGTGAAAATAATCAGAACCATACAGAAAATCAACAACTTTGGTCAATTTAGTTAAAGTTAAAATGTTACTTTTGGAGTACAAATTTCTCAGTGTGCACAAAATGCGAGCCCAATGTCTGCAGCATCCGTGTGGTGGAAAGAACATAAAAAGCTGGAAGTATTAATGTGTTCAGTATGTGAATAACCTTTTCACCCCAAGAAACCTGAATTCAAAGATGGTTAACCACAGAAGTGAAAATATCTTGGGTGGTCTAACTCTAGACATTTGTTCTTAGTGTATTTGGCCAATGCACAAAACCAACAAGGAGTCTGGTATGGTATCTTTCTAGAAGATACTCAGGATTAAGCAGGTTGTTTTAAGTCACACAGGGTGGAGTAACTGTGGCAAGAAGCTAGTGGAGAGGGTTACCATATGCCAGGTCATACTCCGTCTCTTTTCCATGAGGATGCCATTAATAGAAGCCAGACTCCTTGAAAAACTCTAAATTTTCCTATCCCTCCTACTAAGTACAACTTAAAATCCTGGACATTATATGAAATACCACCAAGAAGATTTTGAGAGGTGGGAGGCAGGAAAATAAAACAGCTACGATCCTCAGGACCAAAAAAAAAAAAAAAAAAGAGCCTCATCTATCCCAGACTGAAAGCTGGAAGAGATGGCAACCAAGAAACACCAATGGGCAAACAATAAACACCCCAAGGAAAGCTCTCTAGACAAAACGCCAAGAAATAAGTAGCTTAACAAGATGGAAGAATGTTAAATAAAAACTACACTACCACAGTCAAACATTACAGGAAGAAAAAACAACTGTGGGTAGGAGTGACCTCACAAGGCACAGCTATCCCTTCATCAAAGGAGGTATTAGCAGAAGCCTAGTAGCCTGTTGTATCACCCACTGCTGCCCAATGCCAATGAAGTGTCCCTCACGTCAGGTGTCAAATGAGGCAGATGGGAACTTAGACTTCACCTCTCACCTGGCAGTGCCCCTTCCCTTTCTTTACTAATCCCATGTCAGAAAAAATCAGCTGACACAGATGGTTTAAATAAGTTTCAGCATCTCATAGCAAAACACATAATACCAGCAAAATACCCAGGTTTCCATAAAACATCACATTTCATGCCAAGAACCATGAAGATAGCAAACTGAATGGAAAAAGACAAAGATGCAAAATATAGCAATCAAAAAGATAGAACCAAAAAGAGATATAGATAAACTTACAATTATAGTTGGAGGCTTTATCACTATTCTCTCAATATTGATAGATCAAAAAAAAATCCCCATTTTTTTCTATAGCCCACCTTCCAAGGCTGTTCATTGCAGAAGGTACTCAGTACTCCCCTTATCTCCCATCAGTCACGTTGACCTTCAAACTGGTACTTCGTCTTTGTCTCACAAACCAACTTTCCATCTTCTTCACTTGTTCTTTATTTTTTTTAAAAGATTTATTTATTTATGCATACAAGCACTGGGGTACAGGCCAGAGGTGTGGGGGGTGAGAGGATTCACCACAAAGAGCGGGGAGCAGAACAGGCAGATCAACTGAAGTACACTGCTGAGGGGAGCAGCGGGCACAGCAGGAGAGGTCTGCCACGCCATGTGGAACCCCTCCCTGGCCGGCAGCAGGGATTGAACTCGTGCTGCAGTGGCTGCGGTATGCTTCATAGTGCGTTGCTTAACCCACTGCACCACCAGGGAGGCCCTTGTTCTTTATTTTCTAACCCTAAGGTTTATTATCCATTTCTCCTTGTTATTGAAATATCTTTCCATACTCTCGAGTCCTCAATTTCCTTTCCTTTTATTTTTTTCTATAAGTTTGCAGCATTTTAAAGTTATATAAGTAATACTTGCTATAAATCACTCAAAGACTATAGAAATACTAAAAAAAATACTAAATTCAATCTTCTCACCTTCAATGTAGTTCTCCTCCATAGGAGACAAGAATATTTGTCATTATTCTTCTACTTCTAGTCCTCTTTTTACACACTTACATAGATATTCTTTTTAAAAATCTTTTCTTTTTTATTAATAAAATTATACATTATGCATTATTCTGAAACACCTTCTATCATTATAAGTTTGGGGATATTTTCATGATAATACCTATAAGTCTACAGCTCTCTTTTTTGAATTAGTAGGGCACAAATATAATTTAAGTATTTCTTTATTGTTGGACAATTACAATACTTTTTTATTTTTATCATTAAAAGCACAATACCACTTTTAAACAAATGAATTATTGCTTCAAGTTTAATTCCCTAATGTGGAATTATTGGATAATATGCATCCTTAATTTTGAGAAATACTGATCAAATTGCCTTCCAAAAAGTAAAAAACAGAATATAAGATCCAAAATATTTCACCAACAATATTCTGATGAAGTAAAAAAAATGTACCTCTACAATGTCAACATTTCCTCAATTGTAAGTGAAATTGAGAAGATATCCATATACTTTTGGTCCAAAAATTTAAGAATGAACTTGTCATTATATATGGAAAGTATTATGATTTTGAGTAATGTTAAAATTTACTATTTTCTCAAAAATTACTATCTTTACAATTTGAATCTTTTCATATAGATCATGATATGTCTCTTCTATTTCTCTAAGTACTTATGTGGCAATTCTTTAGCAGCATTTTACAATTTCATTCATACTAACTCTATATAGTTCCTATGATATCTAGGCCTAGAGCATTTTTTGTGAAGGGTATGTTCTGTAGCATGATTTTCTCTAATTGGTTATCAATATTTCAAATAAAAATTGCTTATTTTCATATTGGTATTTTATTTAATCATCCTTCTAAATTATTAATAAATTATTTAATAATTATTCTAGTTATTTACTTACAAATAATTATTTGTTTCATTCAGATAGAAGGTATAGATACATATATGTGTGTGTATCTGATATACGTACCTTTTTTAAAGATTTTATTTACTTATGCCTACAAGAGCTAGTGTCCAGAAGCGTGTGTGTGTATATTTGAGAAGATTCACCAGAAACAGAGCAGGGAACAGAACAGGCAGATTGACAGAATACATTGGTGAAGCGAGCAGTGGGTGAGGCAGGCGAGGTTAAAAAGAACCTCCATATATCCTGGCCGGGCATTGAACTTGCACAGCAGTGGCCACGGAAGTTCTGCAGTGCGGCGCTCAACCGGCTGTGCCACCAGGGAGGCCCTACACTCATTTTTTAATAACATGTAACTTGTATTTTTCTCTACTCATATCACTGAAGACCTCCAGCACAATATTAGATTGTGATATTTAGTGGACATTCTTATTTTTTTCCACAAATACATTTCCTTGAACTTTACAGAAAACACTAACTTTATTCAATAATTTATTTTTATATTGCTTATTTGATTAATTTCTACTCTTAATTTTATTAGTTCTCTCCTTTTTTCATTGTACATTTTATTACTTTTCAGCTATTTGAACTTCATAATTCATTTTATAATATTACTTGTTTTCTGACATATATATTATTCAGTCATTGCATGGCTAATATATCTTATTTATGTTAGGGTTATACTATAGTGCTTATCCATACATAATGGTGTTAAGACTCAATCAAATTTTGAGGACAAAGGAACATGATTCTGGATAAACTCTGTAATACAGGGAACCAAAGAAATAGCCACTACATTCTTATACACACAGACTTAATGGTCCCCATGGAATCTCATATTAGTAACTGTCTTTGACTAATGAGGAAAAAAATGCCTTTTATTTCCATTTAGGACCTTTACTATGATTGTCATACACCCAAACTGGCTGAATTTTTGGATGAGAGGATTTGTCCTCTTGTTTTTGTGGTAGGTCAAAGACTAGAAAAACAATTTGGGGGGTCCTAAAAAAAAGTTGTTTATTGAATTGACAAACACACACAAAATAAGAATTGGACACCAAAGATGAATATCGGCATTAGAAAAAGCAGACTTGTATCAACTCCTTGTTTAGGGAAAGCAAGCCTAGGAATTTGCTTTTTCTGCAATAAGCAAAACAGTCCCCTTAGCAATCCAGAAATATTGGCAAAGTGGGTCTCTTAGGCTGTCAAACGTGAGATTTGTTTGATTTGTTACATCTGTTTTAGAAATGTCATCATTTTAGAGGATGAATTAAAAAATCACAGGGTATATAGGTTCTAGATTTCATGAGGTGATTAGGGGGTTCGAGGTAAGATTTTAGAACCTGTCACAGAATTATTCATGCAAACCGTTCATCCTGTTGTAAGTAAATATGCAGTTATTTTTCTCTCTCTCCCTACCATTATCTTGGTTTCACTGCAGCTATAACAAACTAGGAATTATTTGGATTGATTTCAGGTGAAAGTGGTGCATTCCACACAGTAAGTCATTCAAAATCTTAAATAGTAATACCAAAATGACCATGGGAGTCAAATCTAAGAATACTAAAATTTGTGTGACTCTACTGGACTCCTAGATTTCATAAGACATCTTATGTATTAAAAAGTGAAGTGCGAATGTGAATTATTTTATTCACTACTCTCTGATGACCTTAGACAATTTCAGGGAACCTAAACCTAAGTCTGCTGCTGATGAAGATGAGAAAGCTTGGATCCTAGAAGCTCAGAGCAGGAATGAGTGGAAAGAACCTCCATATAACCAGGAGGAATTTTATCCCCAATGTCTAGCTCAGGAACTGAGCTGGACAACAAGAGTCCTATTCAAGACAATGAAAATTGTCTTGTGACTAAAGATAATGAAAATGGGTCAGAGCAAGAATTTCTCCCACAGTTACCTAGGAATATTTCTTGTTCAACAATTTCAAAAGCCCAAAAGCCTAAGAGCAAAAACCCAAGAGCAGGTCCTCAGTCAAGCCTCAACACAAGATGATTCTTCAGAAGCCAGAGTTCTGCTACCCTAGCATTCTCATCTTATAAACCAGTAACTTCAGGACACACAGCAAAGTTTATAAATACGTTCCCCTTTTCCTGTGTCTGTTTATATGTAAGAATATAATGACAAACAGAGGGATACATGGACTCTGTTTCTCAGCATATTATAACCATAAAATAATGTGACTCTCAATTGCATTATAAGTGAGTCTTCTCTAGTCATTGACTTACGTACAGTAAGACCTCTTGATATGAAATGCCAATAAATATGTAATTCATGAATAGTCTAGCTAAGAAATCTGGTGAAACCCATGACTCCTCTTACTGGTGGAGGCCAGGGAACTGCAAAGACAATAAACCTTGGCCTTCTCTCCAGGCTAACTAGCTGTGGTCAAGGTGCAACTGTTCATATGTCAGCTGGGTCTCTGCTAGGTCATTGGTCATTATGCATTCTGCCCCAGTGGTACATTAGAAATAGAATGGGCTCTGAATGTGCTTAGAGGACAGAAGGAAAAATACCAGTTTATATTCAATGAGTTCAAATTTTTTGGTATTCTTACTTTTTGAGAAAGCTGTACTTAAACTGAAAGCTTTGTTAGTCAACCTTCAAAGACACTTTTCCTGTAAAAGGACACAGTGGTTATTAACAACTACTCAAGGAAAAAGATGAAAGCTAAAGGAAATGAGAACATTAACACTTAACAAATGGGAGATATCATTAATGGAATGATTAAACCCACCTCCCAAGCAATCAGCTTATCTTTTTTCCTTCTTATTTAGCTCTATACCTTCAAGAGCCTTTCCCTTTTGCCTGTCTACCAGTTAACATCATAATATGCCCCTCCAGACAGTATCTGCACTATTATTGCCCAGAGAATCTTAGGATTGCATTTTTAAGGACAATATCTTTCTGTAAGCAGTAAACCACCAAGATTAATAGCATCTCTACCCCCAGACACAATAATAAAAAACAGCTGACCATTTCTTAAAAACTTGATTTGGTTGGATCTCTAAACAATGGTTTGACTTGCCTAGCAGTTGAATCAATTAAGTTTAGATATCTACAACGTTAAAAGCATTGAACTGAGTGTATAAATCATCTGTGTTTATACCAATCATTCCAATTACTCCTTAATCAGCAAGTAAAATCAACATATAAATATGAATCTGGGAACAGGGTTTGATGTGATTTTCCCTACATGTGGCAAACAGAACATGGTCTTTACATATTTATAGAAACACATTTCAAACTATATTTTCACAGAAATAGTCTTTTCTTTTGTTAATGAAGTATAAATTCAGGTATATACTAACTTTGAGCAAGTCCAGGGACCCAACCAATGTCTCAATGCAGTTTCTGTTTACTGGTTATTCCCTCTGACAGAAGAGAATTTTTCATTAGTTGAAAAGATGGTCATACTCTAAAACACTTGTCTTAAAAAATATTAATAGTGGTGACACTGAGAATGCCTGATTTTTAGGCTGTATAAATAGATTTATATATCTATAAAGTATCCATAAATAAATAATTTACCCACAACACACTGACAGCAATCAGTAGAGCCTGGAATAAACTTTTGGTTCAAAATGTATCTCAAAACTCACTTCTTATAAGCACATCATTAGTAGTTCTTTCCTGTGTATTACTTTGTGTTAATTAACTTTCACATTCTGTGTTATTATTAAAACCACTCATAATTAAAATAGACATTTTTACATCAGAGTGGACAGAGTGACATGTAGCTACTACTAAGCTGGATACATCTCTTTCCTTTATAAAACCATTAAGTAGTTTTCCATAAATATTAGAGTTAATGCTGAGTTGGCTACTTTGGTATGCAAGGGTCTCTATAATCGGGCCATATAGCTATCATTATTTCCTGCTGAGTCAGAACAATCACCAAAATAAAATAAATAAGATCACACACATCCCGCGCTTATGTTATTCTTAGAACTTACAACCACATAGGAAAAGAATCATCCTTTGGTTATATCCACATCCATTAAACAAATCTTAGTGAGGATTTTTAACATCTGCTTTGAAATATACTCCCTTCTTTAAGCCAATCACCTGGGACATGGGAAGGTATTCCCAGTTAGTCTGGCCTGGTCCTGTATCTGTCCCTGGTACACAACCATCCCACATTAGTTATCTTTCAGCAGAAAGGCCTGTTTCAGCAGTGCTATATGCTCTCACTGCTCTGATTTTACACAGGCGAAATTCTGTCTCTTCCTTGAAGAACTAAAGAGACTTGTCTAGAAGTTAAATTACTGGCCCCAAGTTAATGAGTATGAGTGACAAAAGCAGGGAGTTAGGAACTAGAGCAGGAGATAGATTTGGGAGGAGATGCAGAGTAGTGACAACTCTGTCCCCCAGCCCCCTCCCAATTTGTTCCTGCCCAATATCCCAGGTTTGGTAAGATTTTGATTTTATCCTTTATTATATTATACAATGAATGCCATTAAGTGATTTCAAAACAGAAATATTAAGTAGAAAGAGAATATCAATATCGTTCTACAGGTCACCTATTTTACAGATAAGTATTAGCAGCAAGGGAACTTATCAAGAAAGAGCAAAAAGAAGATATTTTAATGCTATACACAATTGATAAATTGTTTACTCACTGATTTTTATAATTTTATAGTTAGAGTAAGACTATTTAGATAGACTTATCTAAAAATTATTAAGACTTAATCTGTAATGGAAATTTTAAAAATACACCGACAATCTAATTCTAATAACATCAGAATCTAAATCAAATACTTTCACAATATGAAGCAGATGTTTAATCCATGAAACCATTCCATCTGGGGTTCTCAATGTTATTTGAGCCACAAGAATCTCTCTAGGTTTTTCTACTGAAGACAACTTAGATCTCGAACAACTATATATATATATATATATATATATATATATTATTTTTTTAATATATATATTTTTAAGATTTATTTATTTATTTATGCATATGAGAGCTGGGGCACAGGCCAGAGTTACGGGAGGTGAGAGGATTCACCAGACAGAGTGGGGAGCAGAACAGGCAGACTGACTGAAACACACTGCCCAGAGCAGCAGCGGGGAGGCAGGAGAAGTCTGCAGCGCCATGTGGGTCCCCTCCCTGGCCAGCGGCAGGGATCAAACTCATGCTGCAGTGGCTGCGGTTTGCCTCATAGTGAGTTTCTTAACCCACTGTACCACCAGGGAGGCCCCTCAAAAAACTATATTTAAAAAATTTAATATATGATAATGATAAAATAAAGGTATAGGATCAACTTTCTATAATTTAGAAAATTATTTTTATCTCTATATTTATATTTATAATTGTGCAAATATGATGTTCTCTGAATGTACCAGAAAAACTAGTATGGTGAATATTTATTTTTATCAGCATTTATTTTAAAAAGACTCACGTATAGATGGGTGAGAAGAATAATAAGAAAAATCATGTATGCGTTAGATTACATGTAATCAACTTCATTCCATTTTAAGTGGATACATACTAGCATATCTTAAGGTGGTGAAATTGATGGTGATGAAAAAAAAAAGATTTTTGGAAAATATCTGCCAGCATAAGGTATAGAGAAAGGAGAAAAAGCAGTAAAGAGGAAAGGATGGGGCCTTGCTGGTGGCATAGCGGGTTGAGTGCCGCACTGTGAAGCATCCACCTCACAGCAGCATGAGTTCGATCTCCGATGGAAAGGACACCCACATGGCACAGCAGACCTCTTCTACTTGACCGCTGTTCCCCTCAGCAGTGGATTTCAGTCCATCTGCCTGTTCTGCTGCTCCCCTTTCTGTCTCTTGTAAATCCTCTCACCTCCCATGATTCTGGCCTGTACCACAGCTCTTGTATGCATAAATAAAATAAATCTTAAAAAAAAAAGAACATATTTTCAACGTTTACTAAGTCTAAAAATTATAACAAAAATATTCATAATGAATAGAAATATACCAAATAGCCTTTCAAGTTATTCATAGAAACTTTACTAAACTCCACCATTTTGGGGGGTCAGGTTATTTTCAAGTCTTGAGTTTATGAAATAAAACCAATTTGCTGAGTTGCATTTATAACTTGAGTCCTAGCTGTCCAGTTCTTTCACATTTTGTATGTCCATTTATTTAGCTGTCTTATAATTGAAAATTAGGAAATGAAATAACCATGTCCTAGGATATGAAATATATTCCAAACACACACATTAATATAGTGATTCAAAAACAGATACAGAACCATATAACCAATTTATAAGATTCTAAATACTATAATTTAGGCTCCCCAAAGTATCTTAAGTGCTCCTCATTTTATTTACTGTAAGTGGTAAAAGAAGAAATCTAAAGTTAATGATTACTCACATAGATTACAATACTCAGAAAACTATAATTTCTGGTGGGAGGAGGGGGAACTTAATCAGCTCTTTTTTTCTTTTTTGTCAAGAAAATATTTCCTTCGTATATTGGGGAAGAGAAACCCAGTGAATTAAAATCAGCATTCAGGGTTCTCTTGTTCAGTCTGGATCATTTATTCAGCTCCTGCCCTCTGTTAGCCTCTACAAGAGCTTTAGCTGTGCAAAGGGAAGTTTATTCAACTGCTTCTCATCATATCCACCCACACAGACTTACATGCAAAAAGTTCAGGACATCCAAAAAACATGGACTTTGAAAGCTGAAAGGAAGAAAAAAATGGGGGGGGGGTAGGAGAAACATTTTTGAAATGTGTGCCTTCCAACTCATTTATAATAACTGCAGCCTTTTACACAAGTCACTTTATTGAAATTATTAGCTGTTAGAAAGAAGTTTTGTCGTCATCACTGGAGTATGCTGAGCTCACCAGGACACCTCATGCTTTTAAAGTGAGAGAGAAGCAGGAAATAGCTGCTATTCCATTTTCTTTTTTTAAATTTCCTGAAATGTGATGATAAATGTGACTGTAGGTATGAAAGGGGTCCCCAGTGAGATTAGCCTCCAAGAATACTCCTCATAGTGGCACTTCTGTGTCCCCCACCTTGAAGGGTGCATTTGTTTGCACCCCCATTCACATCTCAGAACTGGCCTTTTCTATTTCAGTTTTGAAGGGAGGTTTTCTTCCTAGTCAGCCTGGATATACTTATTTATTGCTCAAAGGAGGAAAGTAACTTAAAACAAATACAATTTAAGAGAAAATGCATAAAATTAAAAGATTTTGGAGCAGAATCCTCTATCCTCATGGTGCCTGTCTTTCTCATACTTTTTTTCTTTTTGGAGAAACTGCCACCTCGCCAGTCCCTGCCAAAGTACATTATAAAATCCCCTATAGAGATGTGATAGTGTTCTGACACTACATACGAAACTGAAGTAGGAATCACTAGGTCAGGGAGGGCATATGACAGAAAGGAAACCAACTTAAGGCAGATTGTGAGGGAGCCTAGCTTAGCATTAGAACACCAGTCAACAGCTACCACAAATGTTCCTCTCAGGAGTCAGAATTGGGAAATCAGAAAGGCAGTGAGCATAAGAACTCAAGAGTTAGAAAGGAAATGAAGAGAAAAGATATACAGAAGGAAGTAAAAACAGAAAGAACAGCTGAGTCTAAGTCTTGTTAACAGCTAAAAGAAGACTAATAATAATCAATTACAATTTATGTCACAATATCATAAGAGATCTCTGCAGCTGCTGGCTCTGTGGCCCAGCAGAGAATGCCTGGCTTGCTACAAGAGACAGTGGCCTTGGCACAGGTTTTGAAACCCACACCAGTGTGAAAACATGCCAGTCAGGTTTGAAACCTGTGCATCCTGAAAGCCATAAAAGTTGGGCCAGCAGTTGGATTTGGACACTCTTGCCTGGGAAGACTTTCACTTCAGACCTTCGACTCTTATCAGACTCTTGCCTGGGAAGACTTGCTCGTGTTCTTGCTGCTGCCCCTGACACGACTGTGCCCTTGGTTGCTGACTGGTACATCAAAGCTTCCTGCTACTGGCCTGTACTACCACCTGATTCTTGATATCACCTGCTGACTGGTGCCACAAACCCGTGCAAGTTAGGTGCCAACTCTAGAGCTGTCTCCTGTTGCTGCTGCCTCCCGAGCTGCCCACCCCAGTCCCCAGACTGCTGCTGCTGGTTGCTGTGGTACTGCCTCAGCAGTGCTATCTGTTGTTACCTCCAGTTGCCACACTGAGTTGGGTGCAGGTCTACCAATTGCTGGTGTGCCACAAGCTCCAGGCTCTCATAGAAGGGACGATATCATCTTTCACAAGCAGCTTTTGGCTTGTACTACTGGACAACTGTAGACACTATCTGCGGTAGGCCAGATGGTCATTTGTGGCCTTAAAAATTATTTCCTTTTGTAATCTTTCCTAACAGACCCCTTCTAATTAAGCCTACTGTTACAATCTATGTGTGAATTGTGTCTTACAATAGTGAGGAAGAAGTAAGAGCCCACAAACATTCCCCAGGTTTGCACAGTTTCAATACTTTATTGAAAAAGCAGCGAATGGTCTCTGAATGACCTTCCTCTAGTGTTTTCTGGGAACGAGTCCTCCTCTGACCATGACCTGGCTTCCTGAGCATCCCACAGACCTGGTGCAATAACTGCGAAAACTTATTTTTCTCATTTTAAGTAAATCCTTAAAATAAAACTCAACTTTACCTGACTAATTTACTTTCAATGGCTTCTGTTATTCATAACAAAAGAATCGAACTAATGCCAGGGGTCAGTAAAGATACTGCAGTTTCAATCTGAGATTGTATTAATTTATGTAAAGTGAACTAGATGGTTCACATAACTATGAGACAGCAAAAAATTTAACTGTGTATCCTTGTATCTAAAATTTCAGTTTTCCCTTTCACTTTTGATGACTCATCTGATTGTTCTTACTTGAATCTGAGCATGGACCTTCATACTTCCTTTCCTCTCATTTCTAGTTACCAAAATCTTATGATTTTACCTTCAAATTATATATTTTATTCCAAGTTCCAGAATGTTTTTTTTTATTTTTTAATTAGATTTATTTAATTGTATTTGACATCATTTGTAGTCCTCAGGGAGTTCCCACCACCATTTCACCTGTGCACCATCACCTCAGTCCCTTGTGCTCTTTAAATTATATCTTCAACCTTTCTACCATACCTCAAATCCTTCTACTTCTCTACCTATAAAAACTACCATTTAAGATATTTTTCATCTAAGTTTTTAAAACTTAAACTTAAATCCTAACCCTTACACCACCAGAGAGTCCCTTAATTTTTAATTGTAATGACAATTTTAAAGTCCCCATTTAAAATATATTTCTTCAGAGAAATGTTTCCTGACAGTGCATTATAGAACAGTTTCTTCTGTTGCATGATGTTAAAACATCCCATATTATTCATCCATGCACTTATTATATCTGTAACTACACAGTCACTTGGGACTACAAATCATTTCATCTTGTAGGGGTAACAAGATATCTATACATAGAATTTATTCATAACTTTAATATTATATAAAATTGATAGTTATATTCTCCAAATCTCAACAAGATGGTTGAATATAAAATATAGGTTATATAATATCAAAATTAACTTTGTGGGGTTTGACAAACGTCATCAACAATGTTTTTTTTTTTTAAATTACACCTAATAATGTGATTTTATAGATTTTTTAAAATTTATAAGAGTTATGGAGTTTATATTCTTTGAATTTTACCACAATATCATGCATGTAAGAAATGGTCAATAAAGAGATAGGGGTGGGGAGAGGAGGATGTTTAAAATGTTCTTAAATCAGAAATTTTCATATACTGGGCCTTCCTGGTGGCGCAATGGGTTAAGCAACGCACTATGAAGCAAACCGCAGCCACTGCAGCACGAGTTTGATCCCTGCCTCCAGTCAGGGAGGGGACCCACATGGTGCAGTAGACCTCTCCTGCCATGCCTGCTGCTCCCCTCAGCAGTGTGCTTCAGTTGATCTGCCTGTTCTGCTACCCACTCTGTCTCTGGTGAGTCCTCTTACTCCCCACCCACCACACCTCTGTCCTGTTCCCCAGTTCTTGTATGCATAAAAAAAATAAATCTAAAAAAAGAATTTTAATATATTTATTTATATTTTTATCATCTGAATAGTATTTCAGAAGGGAAGTGAGGTGAGAGGGATGGATAAAATAGGTAAAAAGGGGTTATTTGTATAGCAAAGGATGGGAGCTAGACTTTTGGTTACAAACATAGTGTAGTCTATACAGATGTCAATTTATAATAATGTATCCTTAAAACTTACACAATGTCATAAATGAATGTCGATCAAAAAATTATTAAAAGAATTTTGAGGCAGTCCAAAAGATCATTGGAGAGGGGTTCTCATAGAGGCAAACAAAACCATCTAATTAAAAGCAGAGAGAAGCATACACTTATGAAAAAAGGAGACTAATTCCCAGTAATCAGTTTAACTGACTAAAGGTGTCAAAGGAAAGGCTTCCCCAAGAAGTCTTAAAGAAATCTTCCCAAGATGGGTCATTATGGCTCATGGAATATTTGAGCTGAGGTCAAGTAAGGACCAGCAGATTCAAAGTCAATCAAAGACCATTCCCTTAACTACTTAGAAGAATGACAATTCTTGGTAGTGCCTGGGGTTGAGATGCAGCACTATGGAACATCCGCAGCCACTGCAGCAAGAGTTCAATCCCTGGCCAGGGAGGTAGCCCACATGGCACAGCAGACCTCTCCTGCATTTCCCACTGCTCCCCCTCAGCAGTGTGTTTCAGCCAGTCAGCCTGCTCTGTTCCCCACTCTGTCTCTGATGAGTCCTCTCACCCCCCAATTTCTGGCCTATACCCAAGTTCTTGTGTGTATAAATAAATCTTAAAATAAATGAAAATTTGGAGTTATTACCGGTTTTAGCTCTAGAAATAACCTTTCTATTGGAAAAAACCTATCTATATGGGAGGGCAAACATTATTACAGAGCATTTGAGTTTTGCCATATGAATCACTCTCTTCTAGGCATGTGAGTCTTCTTTCTATCTCCTTGAAATCTCAGGTCCCTGTTCTATAATTCAGAATCTATACCCTCATTCTGACCCAGTTATTTTACAATTTGCATCGATGTTGACATTTCATATGTTTAACTATTTTTTTTTATTTTCATCTATTCATTTGATTGATGTTAATGTGATTGCCCCACCAGCCCAAGGAGAACAAAGAGAGATGGAAGAAATTTTCTCTCCTCCCCTACTGTGCCATTCTCCAGTATAATCAAATCCAAATGAATGCTGGACAGATGAGAGTACCAATTTGAAGAAACACACCTTTTCACATGTATTTGAACCTTATCTAACATAGTAATTGACTACCAATTTGGGAGGGACATGTGTTATGCATTAGGACAGAAAAAAAGAAGTTGCAATATTTAACCAAAATGGATTATACTAAGACAGTCGACATCAATGGGTATCCGAAGATTGTAACTATAATTACACCATGATTTGAAAAAAATGAGCTTCATGTTTTCATAGTAAGATACTTTTTATTACTGTGTATAACATGCTCTAGAATTTCTAAGTAGCCAAATTTCCTTCTGAGTATTTTCCAGCATCTCACACCATGTTGTTTGCTATCTCTTTCACTCTGTCTCCTTTTCTTTCTTGGGACCCTAAACTGCCATTTAAATAACCTGCCTCAGAAAATTAAAAAGTTTTCAAACTTCAATATGTCAAGCAAATTAACTGTATCTTGGGTCTACCTAGGTTAGCCTTTCCATGTCCTAGGGATGCCAAGAAAAAAAAATCACCAAGAGAATTTCCTAAATAATAACAGCTATGTTCCAAAGAGTAATAAGTTTTCTATCAATATTTGTTTTTTCCTGTTGCTACTTGTATATGATTCTTTGTTTTTTTTAAGGTCTCTTTTCTCCACTAAAATATAAGCTCTGTGAAGGTGGTAGCCATAAGTTTTTGCCTTTTCTGTGTTTTCAGCACTTAATATGGCAAGAAGGAGTCCAATATATATATTTCTTCGATGACTGTCTCCTTTGGTCTCACCTACTGCCTGTACTCTGAGGCAGAGTCAAGGGTAGCAGAATGATAGTAGGGAAGCTGGACGAGTTGAGAAGAAGTTTATAGGAAGTAGAAGAAGCCCATGGGGCTGTAATGTTCACACATAATGGCATGGACAGTTGTCCCCTTTCTATTAGACAAACCTAGAGTTCAGGATTGTCAGATATCACAGGTCTCCTCATCAACCAGTGTATCAAGCCCTACAACAAACTGCCACAAATGTAAAAGTTCAATAGCATTACTTCTATTTCGCATGTTAAGAAAAAAGGTACAGAAGTTTTGAAATTTCTGAAAGATCTAGATGAAAACTGGGGGAACAAGAATCTGAGCCCAGTCAGTCTGACCTATTTCTTCTACTTCATTCTCTCTGTCTTATTTCTTCCATGGTCAGAAATATGGGGAATAGTAAATAATATGTAAAAATGAAAACACTAATTTTTAAAACTATATCTTCTTTCCACAAGGGAAATATCACCAAGTATTTCTTTTTAATTAGTCTTTGCAGTTTAATTGTGAGGAGGTTTCTGATCCAAGTTTGTTTACAATTCAATAAGTGGACAAAATGGCTTGCTAAACTGCCATGTATTGTTGCTGCTTAGTGTGGTATTTCACAAACTAGAACTGTAAATGTTCCTTCATTAAGTGTCTCCTTACCATGAATATACCACGAGTTAAAATGAAGTATGCGTTGTTTCTTACATTAGAAAGCCAAATGCCAAAATAATTTAATTCTTTATCTAGATATTCATATGAAATATGAGTTTGAAATCATTTTATAAATAATTAAAAACTAAGTATAACCTCATTTCCCTTGATAATCTAAATATTTAGATGGAAGATTTTTTAAAGTTTATTATATTTAGAGACTATCCCAGCTGCCTATTTTATTCTCTGGAACTAGCGATTCTTTTTAAAAAAAATAAACATTTTTAAAATATATGGTTACAAAATGGAGTGACTTAAGTATAAAAAGTTTTGTGACTGATGTGTAATATATGTTATGGCATCCAACTATCACCCAAGTTTATCCCATATGGAGAAATTATCTGTCAGTGCATTGTTGTGGTTATATACATATATTTTTTATATTGTTCACATTTTTTTTTAGCATATCACTTACCTTTTTTCAAATATCAGTGGTATGATGACAGCAAATGTCCAATATTGGGGATTACAGATTAAATTCAAATATGAATAACACATTACTTCCAACAGGCCAATCCTTGTATTTCATTTTATGTGGGCAATATTTCCTCTCTGCTATTTTCACTGGACACTTGCCGGCTTTCACAGTACCATGAACCACACATTCTGTTTATTAGTTTAAAGGAGTTTAAAAAAGGGATTTATTTTATGTTTTTCTCTATACAGCAAAGTGCAACTTACTATTCTTATACAAAGATGATTTCCTTGGTGTAGTCACATTGTGTCTCATTATGACTCCCTCTACAACATTGCATATGATGTTCAGTCACCTGATTTCCACAATCATTCATACTGACTTTCCTTTCATGAACATCACTACTAGCAATTTAATTGTTCATTTCATTTAGACTTTAAAAAACTTATTCTATTCACTTTCAGATGATTCAAGCTATTTTTCAAAAATTTTCAAAATTTTACATTTTGTTCATCATACTCCTCAAAATAACCTATGTACATCTAATTTTATTGCAATGTATTAATTTGTCTCCACCATAGGGACTCTTATTTTAGATTTATGATTCTTTATATAGTGGAAGGAACCTATCTTGCTTTAATGTAATTTCAACATAGACTGTTTGAACAAACTAAATACCATTACACTGATGTTCTATTTACAGAAAAGGTCCTATTATTTAGCATTTATGTAAACTGCTTGCCTAGTTCCCTTAGAGACCCACCAATCCAAACTAAAAATACACCCTATCCCCCCTCTGATGTTACCAACTACCACATTTCTGGAATATTCCTGACATGCTCTGGTGTAAAGAGTACAGAACTCCAAGTGCCAGTCCGTGTGACACTGCACATGCTTATGCATTTCCCTAGGGTTCAGGGATTATATTTTTTTCCCTCCTGGAGCCAATCAAATTCTCTGAATAGTGGTATGCAGGGACACATTAGGAACACTGTAGAATTCTTCATCCAAGTGTCTTCATCCTTTCAAATGTTTCACAACAATGATTTCTGGCCCAAGGCCATGTCCCCAAGGAGCAAATAATCTCTCTTAATCAAAATTAGAAAGTCCTGTCTTCAGGCTCTTCGACTTCCCCACTTCATACTAGAAGAATAGCTTCATTTGGCTTACCACATGGAATGTTGTTTTCCTGGCTCAAAGTATCATGAACACTAAATTCAATTACATAATGAACCATATGATGTGGATACTGCTAGAGCACTATGTGGGTCAGTGGGACTAAACACAAATAGAATAATCAAAACCACAGTTAGGGTGGAATGTTCATTTGGGCTTGTTAGGGAGGGATGTGATGGGAGCTGCGGATACTATTAGAGGAGTAAATCATGCTGATTCTATTCTGTTCCTATAAATGAGCTCTTGTATAATGCAAGGAAGAATGATACAGTCAGTTTACCATAGGCACAAAGGACAGATAGGAATGAAAGAAAGCAGGAAATCCTTACAGTGTACTTCCATATCAATATCCTAGGCCACTGGCCTCTGACTCAAGCCCTTAACAAAGATGAGTTAGCTTTAACCTGGAAGACAAGGTTAAAAGTAACACTTATGGAACTAAAGATATGAGTAATTTACTGTGACTGCTTTTTTTCAAAGGGGTCATTGCATCAGACAAGTAGGTGGTTTAAAGCTGAATAAATGGAATTTGAATCAAACTGTGTGGGCTCAAATCTTCTTGAGCAATTACTATCTGTGTGATTTTGAATAAAATATCTTACTAGTGTAAACTTCAGATTTCTTTTCTTACACTGGAACTATACAGAAAACAAGTATGAACAGAAAGTTTATTGTAGCCCTCAAAGTGTATCTTATAGGGCTATCCACATTTAGCATTTCAGTGGTTGGCCTTCAGCAAACAGTTACATTTACATTATTGTTGTTATTCAAAGTCTACATAAGTAGCTTTTCCTGAGTAGGTCCAGAAACCATATCAATTAGGGTGACCAACCATGCTAGTTTTACAGTGATAAAAGGTTTTCTGGAAATATTGTGGAGATTTATTAAAATATTAAAAATATTTTCTAAATTAAATTAAATATTTCTTATGATTCAGCAATCATAATATGCAATATAACATATGATATACCAATCCTACCTCCTCAATACTTTTTTCATACCTTAAGAATGACAAAAAAGACAAAACACTAACTGGAAGGTATATATGCACTCCTATGTTCAATGCAGCCCTATTTACAAAAGCCAAGTTATGGAACTAACCTCAGTGTCCAATGGTACATGAGTAGACTATATAGATGTGGTTTATGTACTTTTACCACTTGTGACAACATGGATGGAACTGGAGGGATTATGCTAAGAAAAATGACTCAGAAGGAGAGAGACAAATACCAAATAACTTTACTCATATATGTAATATAAAAAGACTAAACAAAGGAATAGACAAAACTAAGTAAAAACAAAGCCCAGAAATATCACTGTAGATTGAGGCTACCAGAGGGGTAGCAAGAGGGGGTTAGTTGGGGAGGAAAGCAGGGAGGCACTGTGGATTCTGGTGGAAGATTATGGGTACTTTGGTGTGGTAAGGTAAATATACATCTGAAGAGGTGTGAACTTGTACCCCTAAATCATATGTAGCGCTGTAATTCAATATTATCTCAGTAAAATATATTTATTTTAAAATTTTATTTATTTATGCATACAAAATCTGGGGTACAAGCAGAGGTACGGGGTGGAGGGTTTGAGAGGATTCACCAGAGACAGAATGGGGAACAGAACAGGCAGACTGACTGAAATACACTGCTGAGGGGAGCAGCGGGCGAGACAGTAGAGGTCTGCTATGCCATGTGGGTCCCCTCCCTGTCCAGGGATTGAACTAGCACTGCAGTGACTGTAGAAACCCTACAGTGTGGCTCTCATCCCCTTCTACCACCAGGGAAGCCCTTCTTAGTAAAATTTAATATAATTTAAAATAAAAAGTTTTCCTGGGCCTAGGACTTAAAGAACTTGCATTAGTTGCATTATATAACCAAAAAACAAAACAAAACAAAAGTTGATTTAATTCCTAGAAAATACCATTAGCTGGGAAGAAGTAGACACTAATTACAAGAGTAGGTTTAAAAATTCTATAAATGATAGGAAAATCTTAGGGCCCCCCCCCCACTGGAGTCTTCAAAAAATAGATTGTGACTGACATATTCTTCTCTTTTTATTTAGATCTTTTATGATTGTCCTTTGCTTCATTATTAACAGAGTAGTTCCTAAGACAATATACCTCCTGTATGGAGGTAATATGCTGAAGGAACTGCTATTAAGCTCAGCTATTTAGCCATCTGCAGGAAAAACTATTTCTTGATTATCTTTCTCCTATGGGTGGTCATAAGAGTAAAAGGAAAAAAAAGTATTAGCTGCTCTGGAATGGAAGGTGGGAGTGGGAAAAGGAAATGCTATGAAAACACTTATCTAAGGTTGATCTTTGGGGAAATGGGAGACTTAATTTTTTTTTTTTTGCTTCATATTACTTTTTTTATGCATTATTAAAGCATTTGCTTGCACTGTGATATCTTCAAAAGGGAATTTCATGAAAAGATTTGGGCTTATATTGGAAAGAATGTCTTTTTCTGTACTCATCAGAATGAAAGATTTCTTGGTTACTGTTTCTCCAGGTTGCTATCAGGAACTCAAAAGGACCTTACATTCATCCCCAGTGTCACCTAAGATACAAAGCACAAGTTACCTCTTAATGGCTGGTGAACAGAAACCTTACAATGTTGCAGAGACAGAGTTCCTTCTCACAGATGAACAAATGCTATTTTACATACCTAAACAACTCTACTTCCCATATCATATGTAAGATATAAGTGTGATAATAAGAAAAATTCTAGTATAATTATCTTCCTTAATGAGCATTTGCTATTTTCATTTTTAAAAAAATGTAGCTATTAACTTACTGATATATAACAATGTAGAAGATAAGGCTAACTGGTTTTCACTTATTATCTCACACATTCCTCACAACTGTGCAGGAGAAATTATATATTCAGACAGAAGGAAAAAAATGAGGCCCATAAAGGTCATTTCCTAGGATTTATTAAAAGAAATTAGCTCTGAATTCAAATTTGACTGGCTCTAATGCCATAGTCTTATCCACACATTACACTTTCCTGCTACTTAACAGCATCTGTATCAGATACAGACAGGCACAAGATATGAAAAAACAAAACTAAACTAAAAAATAGTATTCTCTGTAAGAATAAAATCTTTTAGCTAGGCAAAACACAGTCACAGGTAAAAAAAAAAACAACTTGACTTTGGACAAATAATTTAATTTTCTTGAGTCCTGGGATTTCTTTTTATATATAGAGAATACTAATTTCCAAAGTTCAAGTTTGTTGCTAGGATATAATGAAATATATGTGAACTAATATATGTGAACTAAAAGAGACAATCAATGTCTGTCACCATGCTTTTCTACCCCACTGTCCCACCCTCTTGCATGTTACTTCATGAAGGTACAGTTTCTTTTCATCATCTCAAGTAGGTTCTCAGGGTTTTTCTTCAGCTTTCTAATTGTGCTGAGGCTCATCTTCTAGAAAATGACCCTATGGAAAAGCTGAACTATGGAAGAGTAGAACCCAAGTCCTGACTGGATCTCCACTTCCCCCTGAAAAATGTGGAGCTGGAGGAGTAGAGATTGATTAGGTGGTGATACAGAAGGATCTCACTCATAAGACAGGGAAGGCACTTGAATGCTGACACTCTGCTCACTCACCTTCCTCTCAGTTGTCTTCATCAACTTTTCTCATCCCCTAAGTAAGGACCCTCATCTGAAGGTCTCTCTCCCAATATGGGATATATAACCATTGGTTACCTTATCTTTGATGTCTTCCTTCTTCTTTGTCTGTTACCTACCCAAGTCCCTTTACTCTGTTTTCCTCTCTCTCTATTTATGTCATATAATTGCCATCAATGGTCCATTAGAGTGGCTCAATAATTCCTTAAAACATGGATTCAAATAATGATTATCAAAAAGTCAACTCCCTTGTCCTCATATCCTACCACACATTCCAATTCCTTTCTCTTTACCCAATTCTACTCTATTTATCCAAAATAACCCAAATGTCAGCTATCTGAAAATTTCCCAAGTCTACCAAAACCGAAAAAAAAATCTCTTCCTCCACTGGGCTCTAATAGCCTTTGGAGAAAAGTACATCATAACACTTACCACTTTTATTTTAATGATTTACTTACACATCTAGTCCTTAAGAGATTCCTTAAGTTCCTTAAGGAATGACTAATGGCAAAGTTAAAACTCAGTGTTGGCAGAGTCTACCAAGGGAAAAGCTAAGGGTTCTCCTTTATTGTTGCTTCCTTGTTCCTATATCAACTGATCTGAAGGAAAAAGCAAGAATGCAAACAGGAAAGTCAAGAATCTGAACTAAAACCTTGTCTATGGTTCTCTAGGGAAAAAATCAGCACCAGGAGTATAAACAGGTAAATATATTATATCTACTCTGAAATGTTACACTATGAAGCTAATATGAATTAATGCTAAAAGTTACCTTACGTGGTATTAAGTGGAAAAAGAATAATAGAAAATAGTTCTAAAGATGGGAGGTGGTAATAATAGCCAATTACTAGTATATTTAATACAACTAAATTCACTCTATATTTAAAAATGATTAAGATACTAAATTTTATGTTAGTGTGTTCTAACACTATAAAGAAAAAATATGAAAACTTAAGACCCACCTTTCTGAAACTGTTATGAATACTTTCTCAAAAATTGTTCCATACCTATAAAGTGAATACAAGTAGTGGCCATAGTTCCCACTTCTTAAATGAAAGAAATGATTTGAGTTGAACAAATTACATTACATTTATGGCAAGGATAGCTGTAGGCTGGTAATCACGTCACTAGAATTAAAAAACTGCAACTATGAATGTTATATTTACATAGTCCCACCCAGGAATTTCATATATCCATCCATGTATTTTTCAATATTTTTAAAATACGTAGTATAAGCCAAGCATATACTAAAGGAATAGCAGTGAATAACAATAGGTCACTTTCCAGGATACCTCCTAGAAATAAAAAATATATACAAAAATAAAGTGGTAAGTGTTTTGAAGAAAAAATACCTCACAGTAAGGAAGTACAAGTACAAAATGGCTTCCAAAATATGTCAGTATTTTAAAACATTGAACTGAACATTCTAATAGGCTTATCTTGTGAGGACCTTTGGCTAACAATTCACGTATTGCTTTCATTCCTCCTTAGTTATCAGGAACATGCATTCCATCATCAATAGTTACACAGGATATATGGCAAAAAGATTTGGATGATTCATTAAATGCAAAGCTTTGGCAGCACATATGGGGAAGTGTTTATAAAGCAGTTTGGAAAACAAGATTGCAACAAAGTCAGGTTAATATTCTTCCCAGAACCTGCTGGTTCCCATCCAGATAGGTTTATGGACAGAGGCTTCATTCTGGAAATGCTGAAAAGGCAGAGCTACTATTCTTTGTTACCTCAGTTTGGTTCTGATCTTCCTTGAACACAGTAACTCTAATTCTGTTTTATCAACACTAGGTTTTTGGGTGGGTAATTCTAGAAGATAGCACATTATCAACAAGACTGTAATACACCTTTTATTTTAAGTTTTGCAAACCATGTTTTGAAGAGGGAATAAAGAGCATTCACAGTAGGGTCATTGAGGAAACTGGAAGGAGAGAATTACTGTTGGAAAGGGTATTAGGTGGAGTATAAATTGCTTTTTTATAAGGCAGAGTCTGAACTCCTCTCTGGTTCTTGACCAGTAATGTTTGCCAAAGAATCAACTTTACTTCATGTTTTGCCTCCAAATTTCACATCATGTTACATGGCAGATTGTTAATATTTATTATACAAGCAATTCTGAGCTTGCCAGGAGCTCTTTGTCACCATCTTTACAGAATAACTGGCTGAAAGTCAGCTGATTTTTAATGAGAAAAAAAAGAGGCACATTGCTGTCTCTTTAAGTCTTTAGAGTGAAGAGAATTTTGGGACAATGAGGGGTCACTAGACCTAACTCTAAGAGCCAGACTAGTTGTGCTGAATCTTGAATCTCCTTAACTCCTTTTGGTATGCCCTCTGGCCCAGGCTGGCCCAAGAAAGCTCTAGAATCTAAGGAATGTCAGGTGATGTGTTCTTTAGTCAGCACCAACAGGAGGGCTGGAGACTAGCCACACCAGTTGGCACTGGCACTGTGGAAGGTCATGGGATTATACATCACTAGAAAAGTTCTTGGAAGGGAGAGAAGCTCTTTCTGGCAGCGTAAGGACACTGCCATGGGAGGTAGAGGGCATTTCTGGGAAAGCCATCTGCCCCATTGCCCTTCTAGAACTGGAGGCTACTATGGCTCTAGTCTTACATACAGAGTGGTAAGAAACCACTGTTGCTGCTGTCAAGGAAGTTATACACATGCAGAGAGTTACAGATCACTGCTAGACTGCTGCTATACTGCATCAACTCTTTGGGAGGGAGTCTGTCCCCATGTGTCATAATCATGAACCTTGAAGAAGAGACAGCATGCGATCTTGGAAAAAAGACTTCAAACCCAACACCACAACAATCCAGTTAGGGAATTCTTAGTTTGGGCCAAGTTTTCCATTAAGTGTTTTGTATCAATTATTTAACTGAACTCTTGCAATAACACTAAAAAGCAGGTGTTATGAGGCCTGTTTGCTGGTCCCTTGGGTTACGTGTTGAAGTTAGCAAGCTTTAAAAAAAAAAATCTTGACTCAAATCTGGCTGATGAGATTGCTCCTCTGTTAACCAAAATTCTATTTGCTGGAGTTCCACACAGACATCTCAGGATTTCCAGGAGCACAGGCTCTGTGTGAGCCAGCTGGCTCCAGAGGCAGCCAACATTCTTTGGGCTGCACACCCGTGATGGGAAGCTGGAGCCCAGCCCTCCACACAGCTGGCTTATGAGCAAGCCTCTATTTTCCCCCAGGAACTCCTTCTGTCTGCAGGTTTATGATACTCAGGCCTTTTGTTAAATCTGGCTGGACTGTAAATGAGATTAATGCTTTGCACTTCTACCATACCTGTTATCTAAAAGTCTTAAAGGACTTTACAAATTGGGTAAAAAAATCACCACCTTCTGCTGTAGATATTTTAACCATTTTGGAAATGACTAATTAGCAAAGTAGATTTAGTTATTTGTTTGAGAGTTTTGACAATCACTTAATTAACAAATGATGCATTGATGGCTTTTACTGAGGGGTTGGTGGCAAAACGATGTCTAGACTTAGGTCTTAATGCAAGGTGTATTTCCTTTCTTTACTATATTTAGATAAATGGCTCTTCCACTGTACCCTGCAAGCCATATCTACTTCTCATACTGATTTAATAACTTCTATGGAAGCAGGGAAGACACCTAATGTCTGCAATCCTGGAAAGCTTCATGCCATTATCAGCTTTGCACAAACATGAATATATTAGTCTCATTTTATATGCACCTAAGATCAGAGATCACTACATGAAAATTTGGTCTTCACCATGGACTCCCAATATATTAGGAAACAGACCCTGAAGCTGAACTGCCTGGGTTTAAATCTCAACTCTATTTCTGTGTCGTGGACAAGTTACTCAACTTTCTGTTTCCCCATCCACAGATGGGGCTAATAAAATAGTTCCTACTTATAGATTTGCTGGTGAGGATAACATGATGAATCTAAACTACTTAGTGACCACAGAACTGAGACATTGGGTTGGGGAGGTAGAGGTTAAGAATGGAGGGAGGGGCATGTGGGGAGGGCACAATGAACTTTGGCATAGGACTATGGGTGCTTTTGTGGATGATGTGAGTGCTACGGTGACTACACCAGAGGAGGGAAATCCTATACCATCAAAGCACTAACAAGGATGTGAAAAATTACACTTGAATTAAAACAAAAAACTGCTTAGAATAGTACCTGGCATATATAAGGTTCTTCATTCAGCATTAAATACTATTATAGTAATAAATATTAATGTCATAAACCTGTACATGAAGTAAACTATATGTAGCTTCAGTACTGTTTGTTCCCTCTCCATGTGATTCTAAGAATGCATTTTATTTCCATGTGGATATTCTCATTTACAACTAATCCAGGGAGAAAATCACTCACCAAAATGACTAAATGCTTACTCTTATGTTATTTGTATAGGTTATCTTCTCAAAACCAAGATGTGAATTCATCTTCTAGAGAAAACTTTGTGATTAACAATATTTTAATATCTAACTAAAAGCTTGATAAATTTCTCATTTCCCATATAACTTTTTCCTATTAAAATGCGGTTTTCAATTTTTCAGACATTTCTGCCTCATGTTTTAAATAAAATTTTTTGCTTCTCTTCTAAAAGTCCACTACTTTATGTTAACATCAACACTGAAATCTATCTTGATTAGTCACAGTTTCATATGCAATAGTCTTCTCCCTTTTCAAACCTCAATTCCCTTATCTGGCCTCAGAACCCAACTTCCTTTCTTCTCTTCATCTTCATATTGTCAGGCTACTTTCTATTGGATTTCAGTCCTCCTTTGTTTCTCCCACCAGGAACTTTCCCTTCCAAGAACTTTGACATGACTCCCTAAAAATTTAATTTCTGTTAGTGATCATTCCATATATACCCCCATCCCACAGGTCCCTGAAAAATAAAATGCCTTCATCTTGGCTTCTATTGGATATATAGCACTCTGAGACCATCTTAGGGAAAACTGACATTTTAAGGACAATTCAACCAATAGCATATCTCCCCCACTATCCTAAATACAGCAATGGAATATTCCATTTGGGTCATATAAACCCCAATCTTTAATAAGGAGTTTCCTTATTCATTTCAAATATACACAGAAAAGTACAGTAAATACTTCAGAATGAAATGTGACTGACAGATAAATAGAACCCAGGAGGAAGAGCAAGAAACCCTTATGGTCTCCACATATTCTGGCTAACCCACACAACATTTTCTGAACAGTTCTAGAGCCATCAATGGGTTAGCACAGTTAGCAGTTCAGGCTGCCAAAAAGCCAGATGTTGCTGTTGGAAATACATCAGCAACACCTCGTGCACATAGTCATGGGTCTACAGAGGAGAGTCTAGATGGCAAATGAACTTTCATCCCTTTATTACAGTCATTCAAATGATAGTTGCTAGAAATTATTGTCCTAATTAGATTTTTTTCCTTTTCTTTAGGGAACTTGCTTTAGACAATGGAGAGTAAAAATAAGGAGATGCTACATTCTTGGTAAAATGAGAGAGAAACAGACTGAGGTAGAACGAGATCAACACTCACTATGCAAGGAACATGCTCTTTGTCCTCTGTTAGAATGTTCCATATTTGAGTTTAATAAGGATACAGAGCCAATGCAGCTCTAGTCTCCATTGGGAACATTTTCCTTGGCATCAGTCTGCACATTTTGGACTGATCTCTCTGAACTGACAAAGAACTTAGGTAATGTCTTTTTTGTAACAACTTTAAAAACATATTGGCAATGAAGCTAATCGCACTTCGAAAGCTCCATTTTCTGTTTTCCAAGTAATCATGAAATGATTGGCATTATACACAACTGGAAAGAGCCTTTGTGTTACGTAAGGGGTTGTTTCACCCACTGTTAAGGTGTACCATTTGCTGAAACCATTTACTGGTACTTGGAAATATAGACTAGTATTTTAGAAAATCTACTAAAGAATGATGATGTTCTGACTCATAAGACAAGGAGATTTGTCTCAAGGGACCATGTTGTGAGATTACACACTCAGACAGCACAAATAGCAGTGTGTCTTCCTTAGAGATGACAGTGACCTCTTTCTACTTTCCCCATTTTTCACTTCAAGCCTCTTCTGTCTGTCATTTGTTGGGAAAACTAGATAAAATAACCATCCCTGAGGGATGACCACTTCTACAATCATGATGATCACTAACCACTATTATCACTACACACAGCACCCTCTCCATCATCATGGCAACCAGGTTACTGCCAGTTTATACCTCCCCCATACCAACACCATTATTACCACCACCAGTGCCCTCACCATCACCACCTCCACCCTCACCAATCATCACCATGACTACCACTATAGCTTCCCCCACCACCATCACTACTATCCCCACCACCAACCTCTACACCATCATAGCCTCCACTATCCCGTATCAGCACTATTACCAGCACCGCCACTTCTATCCTTGCAGCCATCACCACCATCCTTTCTACTACCATCACAGCACACATTTCTCACAACTTTCTTTCTCCTTTTCATTTTATTTGTTAGGTATGTAATGTGCTTCTAATGACCAGGTATAAGTCTATTTTCCATAATAATTCTGCCCAACCAGAAGTGACTCTAACTATCCCTATACTATGAGTTGCTTTGTGTTCCTCTTATTTTTCCTTCACGTGCTTTTTTTCCTCTCATCATTCTTTATGAGCATATCAACTTCCTTACTCATAACAGGCACTCTACAAAAAGGTGATGAAAATTCAAATTAAATGAGTAAAATAGAAAAAAAATGCCCTATGTTTCTTTTCTCTCCTCCACCCCCTGTTAGAATGATTAAAAGCAATCAAATGGTGGGGCATTGAGCAATGGAAAGGAGATCAGGGTTATGATTATACAAATATTAGGACTTTCGCCATCAAATATCCAAGACTTGGCTGTGTTGATTTTTATAGTTTATGGATCTTTTCCATATTATTAAATTCTTTGAATCTCTAGCTAAAATAATATCTGAAAAATGACATCCACCCTTCAGTTAAAAAAAAAACAGAAAAACAAAAAACCCACTGCTAACAGATGGAAAGTAGGAGTGGTACAAACTGATAGTAACAAATTCCTGTTCAGACTTTAGCCACTTGCCCTAGAAGAGATTTCCTCAGGGGTAAGGCAAAATGGAATTACAATAGCTCATGTTTACTGATATATCAAATATTAGAAGACTCTGCAATAAGTCAAAAGGTTATTAGAAAAGTTAGAGTTGTTTGCCAGGGAAAATCTGATTTTACTATCTGTCTGTCTAACTAGGTTTCTTTCTTCATAAAATCTTTCCTTTACATTCAGTTTACATGGAAGGGGAGAGAACCTGATGACTTCTGAAGTCCCAAGTTATTGTGCAGCAGCTCTAAGATTTTCTATCCTTTGTAGATAGGATCTGTTTTTACAGATCCCTTGAAATATGAATCACAATTCTAGCTACAGAAAAGAAACATTCCTGAAAGTACTTTATCTCTGCCGTGGCCTCCAGGCTGCCCTTGCAGATTCTGTGAAATCTAATGGGATTATGGGAGCAAGATGGAGTGAGACTGTCAGCATCTCTCACATATCTAGCAGCAGTACTTCTAAAAAGGCTTTTGTCTTGTTGCAACCACTGTCATCAGAGGCACCCACATTTTTCTCACAGCAGGAGCATCTTTATAGGCATGAATCACCTCAGAGAGAGTACAAAGGAGCATAAAGCAGAGGGGAAACTGTCTTATGTTACAGTACCAACAGCTTAATCACTGAGGACATATAGTTTGATGGTCGCCTGGTTTCAGGGATTAAGGAGGAGGCTATTTGTTCCACTGCCGACTCTTTCCTAATAAGCTTTTCCAACTGGGAGATGTTTCATTATCTTCATTATCTTTTCAAACTGTTAAGATTAATTTCTTAGGCTACATAATCAGAAAAGAAGTCTTGTGATGTGATACTTGGTTAATATTGTGTCAGAAACATTGGGATCTAATGAGTGGAGTTGTGGCCTGCAAGCCAACCTGCCCTTTTGCCAACTGTGTCCCTGCCCAATCCAGTGGCTAGTCTTGATGGTTTCAGCAGTGAGAGCCTTTGATCCTTAAATAAATAATTAACCCACTCTGATATTTTGTATCTCTGAAATAAAGGGACTTATTATATCATCCTGAAGCTGGGACAGCACAAATAGCTGTCTCTCCCTGGTATGGAAGGTTGAAACATGTGAGTTTAATCATGTCCACGACTCAGTGTAGTGAAGACATATCCATTTACCTTCACTTATATTTCATTTATTCCACAAATACTTATTGAGTTTCTACATGTATGTAACATTGTGCTAAACACTAGTTACACAGTGGTGATTAAACAGAGATATATTTACTTGCCTCATAAAAAGTATGATCTAGCACGGGAGTCATATTAATCAAGTAACCACACAAATAAATGTATCGTTATAGCTCTGATAAGTAGCAGGAAGAAGAAAAGTGTGATGTCAAACGGATTCAGGAACTCTCCTCCCCTCCTGTCACCTACAGTCAGGTCAAATGTGATAGTGAGACTGACTGAGGTAGAAGGGAATGGGAGAAAGAGGAACAGGAAAAAGAGCACCCCAGCTCATGGAGGGTTTTTGGCAGCCAAGCCAAGCCAAGAGAATGCTGTGCCACCATTAATTCTGTGTAGGGGCACTAAATCTACATGACAGCATCACAGTAACTGCTAAACCCATGCTTATGAACAATGGGGTGCAATCTAGTTAGCAGAACCCTGAGAAAAGAGGCAGCTACTGTGTCATTGTGTACCAAATAGTGTCACATAACCATAAAAAATTGTCTCTATGTCTAACATGCCACCAGGGGAAATTAGAGCCCTGAGAATCTAGAATACTGGCAATCTGAGTCAGAGCACCATGATGAGACTGTCTTCATCTTGATGTGACCAAATGCATGAAAAACAGCATTGCCTTTTCTGGAATTATCTTTATTCAGAATTTCTACCCTTTATTTCTAGTTTCATACTATCTGGAGATGACAAAACAGATAATTATTATACAAAATTATGTTGTGCAAGTTTATCAATAACTCATAAAATATAGAGAAATAATCATGGAGATGAAATGTATACACCAGTATAATAAACTATGAATCTCTTGACTAGCAGACATAGACATACCTAAAATACTACCACTGGCTCTAGATCAGGCATCTCACATAACACTGGTTACCCAAGGTTTGTAAAAGTTTTATTTGGTTCATAACTCCACAAATACTCTTTTGAATGGACTCTACACACATCTATTTAACTCCTTCTGTCCTATTTGCCCTCCAAATGACTACTAACTGGTCCATCGAGCACAGAAGGTAATAAATGCAAAAGAGAACATGAGGCACCTTTTCTGCTCTCACCCTAAGGATCAGGAGGAATATATTGGGAGCAAAAAGTGCCAACTACCACTCTGTCCCTCTGTGCCTTGTTTCCAACTCAAAACTCTATTCCTCCCCCATATCACCTGACTCCTACCCAGTCCAAACTCCCTCCACTTATGCACTCCCTCCACTCATGCTTTAGTTCATCTCTTATTGGCATGATTTTCTAGCTGCAACTGCCAAATCTAGCTCCACTACCCTTTGCTGAAGACTGACTCTGATTCCCTGCTGTCTGCCTACAGATCTTCCCTCTTGCCACAGCCATGCTTCCATGCCTTCTTGCTCCCTCTGACCCTTCCTCCCCTCAGACCCAATGCCAAGACTTCAAGCCACAGCAATTCAACTTGTTTACACTTTTCAGAGATTCAAAAGGGAGTTCTACTTTCTTGCTTTATAATGTTTCTGACTTTTAAGAGTCATATTGTTTATGGAAAAAAGTTATTACTAAAACATTTGAAATAACACAAAACAGAAATGTAAAAATAACCCAAAATCATACTACTCAGGGTAAATAAAGCCAGGCTTAACACATTGATGAACATTTTTCAGATCTTTGTTTCTACATAATGCTCACATGATTCATAACAGCTTTATTCATCTGGGAGCCTATAGAACAGGGAGGTTGGTAATTTGCATGCTTACTATCTTCATGTCAGTAAAGCAAGATCTATATCCATCTGAGAAATGGCTACATAGACTTTGTGTGTGTATCTATGAAAGAGAGAGAAAGAGAGAGAGAGAGAGAGAGAGAGAGAGAGAGAGATTAATTTTAAGTACAGACAGGCAATTGGGTTGTTAGGGACTCTTCAATGTAGCCACCAAGAAATTATGGAGGGGAGGGGTGGGCTGCTACTTGGTGAATTATTTTGGGTTACTCTTTTTTTTTTTTTTTCAGTAACCCCTGCATATTCTGAAGTTGAATAATTGTTTATCTGACTTGCCCCTGGAATGGAAAGGCAGAATCATGGTCCCACAAAGATAGACTTTGCAAATGTGGTTAATATAAAAACCTTGAGATGTTATTATCACATATGCTGGATTATCTGTGTGAGGCAAGTATCATACAAATTGCCTCTAAAAGATGAGGGAGGTAGGGGACTTAGAATCAGAGAAGGAGCTATGAAAACAGAAGCAGAGGTGGTGAGTGGAGACTTGGAGATGCTGCCTGCTGCCTTTGAAGGTGGAGGAAGGGGCTAGGAAGTAAGTAATGCAACTAGCCTCTAGAAACCAGAAAAGGCAAGAAACAAATTCTCCCCTAGCGCCTCTAGAAAAAATCAGTACTGTCCATACTCTGATGTTAAAATGTAAGATAATACATTTGTTTTAAGCCATTCAGTTTCTGGTCATTTGTCAGAGAACTAATAGGAAACTAATACAGAGATACAGAGCCAGGCTCCAATTTTCCCTTTAACTTTCCTAAGAGACTCAATGAAATCATTATCACCTATGCTGCACACTCTTGTCTAAATATATAGAATCTTAAATTTTCATGAACCTTAAATTTTCCCTTACAAAAAATTACTTGGATTCTACAAACAGTTGACCTATGAATAATCTTAACTTTGGGGAAATGTTCTTTCCAAGAGGTCAGTGAGGGAGAGAGCTCCATCTTTCTTATTATACCAGGTGAAGTCACCAGGTCAGTCTGTGGCAGATGTAATGACCCAGTTACACTGTACACTACACACTACATTATTGTTTTCTTCAAAATCTTGGTACAAATTAGAAACTTTTTAGTGTTGCATACCAGGTGTCCATAGTGATAGTGAAAGTAAGAGCCAAAGGATCAAATGTTCAAAAGAGGAAAAGGAATTAGCAAGGCCTCTTACTAGAGCATCAGACACACCAAATACAACTGATTGGCTAATAATCTGCTGCCTAAATTTAAAATGGTGAAACACAACCATTCACCCTGTGCTGACAAAGGCAATCCACTGCACAGATGGAGAAAACAGTGAACCATTGTATTCTATCAGCTTCTGGATTCTTTGGTTGCAAGCAACTGATACAGATAGCAGCTTAGTTAGGAAAACTGGTTACATTTCAAGGATATAAGGTAGCCCTTGAACTCCATGGGGAAATGAAGATTGAGGCTTGGAAAGGTCAGGAACCAGGATAGCTCTGGAGAGATATAAGTAGCAGGAACTAATAGACTTAACAGGGCACTGCCCTTGGGATGGAAAGTCCTGGGAAAGGGTCACATGTCTAGCCCTGAGAAGGGGGCAGGGAATCAACTGACAATCCTTAAGATATTGCTCCCAAAGGAGAGAATGTATGCAGTAAAAATAATAACAATAGAAAGAATTCTATAAAGGTTCACTATGGTCAGGCACCAGTTCAAGCACATTACAGATGTTAGTTCCTTACATGCTCAGCAATCCTATGAGCCTGGTTGGTTCTGTTATTGTCACCATATTCCTTAGGAGGCAACTGAGTTAATGAAAGTGAAGCACCTTGACCAAAGTCATTGGCATGGGAAATAGCCAGGCCAGAATTTCAGCATAGGAAGCCCAATTCCAGAGACTAATACTAAACTACAATACTCTGAGGTCTCTGTGCATTTCCCAAGGGAAGCATGTGGAATGGATGTGGATGGCAAAGACCACAGTGAGAGCAAAAAACATCAGCATTTATTGGACACTAATTTATTATGTGTCATAAAGTAAAATATAAGCTAAATATGGAAAGATGCACTTTTGCACAAATAACATTATTATAAAGCAACACAGAGCATGAAACATGAGTTTGATGAGAACAAAGAATTTAACATTAATCCTTCGCCCCAAGGTCTAAAATCTTGCACATGGCCCATAAATGTTTGTTGAATAAGTGAATACAACAAACACATCTAACAATATATTTAAATATTTTAAAAAATAGACTCAAATACAAAAAACTGAGTACATGGGAGAGATGTTGAGTCAAGACATGAGTAGACTGGAGAAATCACTAGATGCTGCCTGGAGCAAAACACTTCAGATTTTGGACATTATAGTTTATAACAACCATAAGTGAGGATAAGGTAGAGAGGAAAATATAGCAATCTTCACTAACTGTTCATTTGAAGGTAGAAGAGTTGTAAAACTCTTATAAAAGAGTTCACATTAAAGAGATTATTGTTTCCATAGTGCTTTAACGTGAGTTGAAAAGCACCTGAACGTAAGTTTGATAGTTTTTTGAATGTAGTTATAGAGTCTAAAGGTTTTCCAAAATCTGAGCACTTTGATGGGGGAGGAAATGATGAAAAAGGATACAGAGTATGCAAAGGATACATTTTAAGATCTGATTATTTTGGGTGGTAGTGACATGGGTTAAAGTATAGAAAAGGGGTTAAATTTTTTGCCCTTAGTTTAAAAATTTTAAAAAGGGTCTTGTAGGGTAAAAGTTGATCAGGTATTTCCACCCTCCCACCACTGATAATGGACACCTGAGGTGCTGTGAGCACTCCAGGGTGGGCATGCGCAAGTGGGCGCCCCTGTGTTGGACACGGGCATAAATGGGCAGTGTCATGAGGACGCTAGAACTGTGAGGACGCTAGAACTGTGAGGACGCTAGAACTGTGAGGACGAACTGCGAGCACCAACAGACAGAACTGCGAGAAACGACAGGACGAAAGAGCAGCAGCAGAGAGAGAAGAAAGCAGCCAAGAGGGTGAGATGTGCCAGGGGCTGAGAGGCCTGCCAGCCTCCCGGCTCCCTGGCACCCCTGCCTGCCATGTACCTGGCCACCTCTACTAAATAAAATATGAAAAGCTACCGAGGGCTCCAAGAGACTCCTTCCCTGACCCGTCTGCCCAGAACCATCCCGAACCTTGCTCCAGTGCCTCCATCCTGCCGCTACAGGTCTCTTTTAACAAACTTTCAGAAGCAATTCTCTTGCCTGCCTATGATAGACAGGCATGTCACTTTTTCTTTCTCCTTTTCCTAATATATGTCCTTTTACTTTTTTTAAAAAAGATTTATTTATTTATGCATACAAGAGCTGGGGTACAGGCTAGAGGCGCAGGAGGTACCAGAGACAGAGTGGGGAGCAGAACAGGCAGATCAACTGAAATACACTCCTGAGGGGAGCAGTGGGTGATGCAGGAGAGAGAGGTGCATTGCGGGCCCCCTCCCTGTCTGTGGATAGAACTCGCACTCCTGTGCTGCGGATACTTCACAGTGCAGTGCTCAACCCTCTGTGCCACCAGGGAACCCTATCTGTCGTTTTTAAAATGTTAAAAGAAAAAAACATTAATGAGTAAATTAATTTAAAAATTAAGAAATACTTTCCTTTAATACAACTGAATATAGAACTGAACAGTTCTGATTTTTAAATGAATTGAAAACTACAAAATAATATCCTACAAAAATTATGAATTATGTACTTTTATTTCTTCTTGTGTGCACAGGTAGCCAGTGTGCATGCAAGTGACTTGGGTCATCCTAGACAGTCAAGCCCAGAGTCTGCCCAAGTGGTAGGTATCCATACAGTCCCAACAGTCAGAGATAGCTTTAAGAAAGCTGCCTGGGGTATTCAAGGTAGAGAAGGGAGAAAAGGGTGAAACCATTTAAAGATATTTCTTCAGATGAAGATAGCTTTCTTTCTACAACTTTAACAAGTATATGAAATCCAAGCCGTTAAGAGTTCTGATTTATGGATAGGAAGCAAAGAATTGAAATTAATAAACTTCTTCGGGTAATAGTGTCTTTAGGGACAAATACTAAAACTCATCTAATTTTCATAGATAACTAAGAATAGGAATTCCTTAGTAAAATCCCCATAATTGACCAACACCTATCTTTTATAAATATAAATAACTTCCATCTGTATTTTAAAGTAGCTAATAGCCAGATGAATAAGTTAGATCTGAAGGAAGTCTTAGGCGCTTGTATGAACAAGGGGATAAGCAAGATATCTTTATCAGTTGCAAGCTAGGAAAGGAATTTGAAAACACTGTGGAAATACTCAGAGAATGTACATTCCACTGCACACTGAAAGGTCAGTCATGTACTGTACAGAATCAAACTAGCAGACAGTAAAGTCACTCCATAACTTTCAAATTTCAATGAATTCGAAAGAAAACATAGTGAAAATCTATAAATTCATCTACATGATTGATGAAACAAGGGTGTATTCATTTTTGGTTTTTACTATAAAATTACTAAAAGAGATAGGCATTTGTTGACATAAAGGAAATAAATATAGGAAACTAATTTTTAAAGGTTTTCTTTCCACAACTTTAATGAGCAAATGAAATTCACACTATTAAGACTTCTCCTGAGGACAAGCCTGCTCTTATTCATTGCTTTGTACTCATTTCCTACTATGGAACATAGAAGTAGTAGATGGTCCTTAAATACTTCTTAGGTGGATAGGTAAATGGGTAGATAAAACAAAAAGCTATGTGTTCATTATTTTTAGTTCCAAGTTTCTTTAAAACTCTGTGTACGTGTGTGTGTGCACATGTTTGTGTGTATGATGGGGAAGAGAGAGATCTCACAAATTGAGGATAAGAATAAGACAAGTGAAGATGGTGACAAAAATATCACATGGTCTCTTACGGTAATCATCTTGCTTCCCCAATACAATGACCTCTTATATCCCCAGCTAGTCATATTTTAATCTCTCATTTCTAAAATACTGCTAAGCAATATGATCTACAGAGCCAGATTTTGTGGCAATTACAGTGTTGGCGCAGAGAAAGTGAACTTTCATTACTTCCCAGAGCCCCTTTGTTTCACAAAGCTAAGACAGCTACTATCTGAATTTTTCTAAAAATGATTGCCAACTCTCCTGCTATAGTCTGAAAGAAGCCATAGACAATACACAGACAGGCATAGGAAAATGAAATGTTCACCTAAGTCTTGAAGAGTGTGGATGAGTAGGGGCTAGCAAAAAAGGGGACCATAAAAGATATCCCTTGCTCGTGGATAGGAAGAATCAACATTATCAAAATGGCCATCCTTCCAAAAGTAATTAATTTACAGATTCAACACTATTACAACAAAAATCTCAATGACATTCTACAAAGAAATTGAACAAATATTGATGAAGTTCATATGGAGACATAGAAAACATCAATTAGCCAAAACTCTTTTGGCTGAAAAGAAGGGGATTGGAGGTATCACACTCCTAGACTTCAAATTTTACTACAAAGCAATAGTAGTTAAAACAGCTTGGTACAGAAACAAAGACAGACACACAGACCAATGGAACTGTATAGAAAGCCCAGAAGTAAAACCTCACATATATGGACACCCGATCTTTGACAAAGGAGAAAAGAATATGCAATGGAACAAGGACAGCTTATTCAATAAATGGCGCTGGCAAAATTGGTCAGCCACATGCAAGAAAATGAAACTAGACCACTACCTTACACCATGTACAAAAATCAGCTCAAAATGGATAAAAGATTTGAATATAACACCTGAAACCATAAAATATATAGAATAAAACATAGGTAAAACCCCTATAATACATATATCTCAGTAACGCCTTTGAAGATGCATCCCACAACGCAATAAAATGAAAGAGAAGATAAACAGATGGGCTACATCAAGTTAAAAAGCTTCTGTATAGCAAAAGAAACATTAACCAAAATGAAAAGACACCCCACTGATTGGGAAAAAAAGCCTTTGCACCCCATACAACTGACAAGGGACTGATCATAAAGATATACAAAAATCTTACAAGACTCAAGAAAATCAAAGCAAACAACCCAATCAAAAAATAGGCAGAAGAACTTAAAAGACATTTCTCCAAAAAGGACATACACATGGCCAACAGGCACATGAGAAAATGCTCAACATCCCTCATAATCGGCCTGCCCTGGTGGTGCAGTGGGTTAAGCAACACACTATGAAGCACACCGCAGCCACTGCACGCGAGTTCGAACCCTGCTGCTGGCCAGGGAGGGGACCCACATGGTGCCGCAGACCTCTCCTGCTGTGCCCGCTGCCCCCCTCAGCAGTGTACTTCAGTTGATCTGCCTGTTCTGCTCCCCGCTGTCTGTGGTGAATCCTCTCACCCCCCCACACCTCTGGCCTGTACCAGTGCTTGTATGCATAAATAGATAAATCTTTAAAAAAAAAAAAATCCCGGAGGAACCGGCAAGATGGCGGCAGAGTGAAGACGCTAGACTCTTAGTGTCCAGATACACATAACAGGGAAAGCCAAAAAAGCAAAGAGAAAAGCCAGAAAACGGACTATCAGCTTACATATAGGAAACATCAGACCGACGGAAGGCGGTAGGAATCTCTAAATGAACTCTGTTTGAAATAAGGACGGGGCATTCCCTGGCGCCCCGAGGGCACCACTCCGAGAGCAGAGAGGGGCAGCAGGACTGCTGGATGCACAGCAACCAATGCAGACGGAGGCCTGAACTGTAAAAGTCAGCTGGAGAACTCCTCCACCAGGAGCTGCTGCCAGGGGCAGATGCAGAGGGATAGAGCAAAGTTAAGCTAAAACGGCAGTGCAGCCCCAGTGGGGATCTTTCCGTGCCCGGCTCCCGGGAACACCCTCTTGGGATTTCTCGCGCTGAGGAACCGCAGGCTGTGGAGCAGCCCTTGCGAGCGGAGATCTGAGCTCGGTGAGTCAGTCAGAGGGTGCCACGGCCAGGAAGTACTTGCCTGGTGCTGGTGTAGACAGACAGAGCTAAACTGAACTGGAGCGCCAGTAAATCCCAATCTGAACTGGGGCTTGCTTGGCTCCTGGGATGCGCCATATTGGAATTCCTCACTCTGGGGGAACCGCGGGAGGCGGAGCCACCACTGCAAGATGAGATCTGAGCTGTAAAAGTCAGTCAGAAATAAGAGGCCTCGCTCCATATGCAGAAAATCCTCTCCAACGCCTAGATTCAGAATTCATGGACATCCGGAGGAGGTCAGACGGGCATACGGAGTTTAGGAAAGAGGCAGCTAGTGTGCCGGCTCCTACATGGCTACTTTCTCCCCCTAGCAGAGACTG
>JAGFMF010011668.1:1116139-1135416 GCA_019455555.1 Galemys pyrenaicus
AGGGACTGAGGTGATGGTGCACTGATGAGATGGTGATGGGGAATACATGGGGATTACAATTAATGGCAAGTATATGTAAATTTTAAAATATTTTAATAAGAAAAAAAACAAACCAACAACAACAAATGTTGACGAGGATGTGGAGAAAAAGGAACTCTACTACACTGCTGGTGGGAATGCAAGTTAATACAGCCACTATGGAAAGCTGTACGGCAGTTCCTTGGTCTACTAGGGATGGAACTACCATATGACCTGCAATCCCACTCCTAGGGATCTACCCAAAGGACACAAAAACACCAATCCAGAAGAGTACCTGTTCCCCAATTATTATTGCAGCACTAATTAAAATAGGTAAGACCTGGAAACAACCCAAATGCCCCAAACTAGAGGACTGGATCAAGAATAGGTGGTACATATATACAATAGAATACTATTCAGCAATCAAATATGATAAGTTACGCCCATTATAGAAACATGGATGGAGCTAGTAGGAATTATATTCAGTGAAATAAGTCAGAAGGCAAGAGAAAAATATCGGATGACTTCACTCTTAGGAGGAATGTAAAGGAACAACAACTACAAAAATAATAATAATAAGAGGATTTTAAGGAAATCAACAAGCCAAAAACAAACAAACAAAAAACACAAAAAGAACAAAAGAAGAAAGACTAACCAAAGAGATCACTGAGACCAGGATGAAGGCATAAAGCACACAAGGGACTGAGGTTATGGTGCACGGGTGAAATGGTGGTGGGAATTCCCTGGGGACTACAAATGATGTCAAAAATAATTAAATAAATCTTTAAAAGAAAAAAGATGACCATAAAAGGGGGTTTTCCAGCAGAAGCAACAACACAGAAAGGGAGGTAATAGAGAGTAGGATAGTCAGTGACTTTAAGCCATACATGTGGCTGGAACATCTGTTGCCTATGCAGCATGTTAACAGACCAGACTAGAAAGATAAGCTTCAATGAATCAGGATGTGTCTAAACTGTCCACTTTCTGTTCCCAGGTCTGCCACAAAGCCTGTTAGGTAGCAGAGTCTCCATAAACATTAGTTTACCTGGAATTAAAAACACAGAGTTCAGAATAAGAAGTTACTTGAATTTTAGCTTTATTAGGACAGTGGAAAAGATAGCTAAAAGATGTACCATTGAAACTTAAGGTCTCTTGTGACCTGCCACCATGGACAATTTCCTCAACCTCTCTGTGTCTCTAACCTTCATGTTCTTTAACATAAAACTACAGCAGTGCCTCTTACCTCATAGCATTGTTCTGAGGGTTAAAGTCAGTCCAGTTTGAGCAAACTGCCTGGTACAAGGTCTGGCGCCCAGAGGCAGAGATTATTAGGAGTCTGTGTAACTGCTGAGTTTGGCAGCATCTCAATGTTTGATATTATATCTCATCTGGCAGGGGAAACTGAAACGATGCTGAAGACCATGATGGTGAAAGCAGTGTGCTGAGATTCTGCCCTGGTTTCGGTCATGATTGTTTATTCAGTCATAACAGCTAGGGCTAGGCCTCCTTTGGGAGCCTGAGAAATCACCAGCCACACGGTAACCAAAAGGCAGGCAGAAACCTGAGCAGCCAGGAGGGAGGCAGAGGCAGCCTTTGTGGAGAAAACATTTGTTCGCCTTAAAAAAGTAGGATGTTTGAAAAGAAAACAAGTGGCACTGGAGACACAGACTCCAGCACATACATCTCGGTTACCACTCCCTCCAGATGGGCTAAAGGATCAAGTCAGATACATGATATATTCCTGTGCCAGAAACAAACTCACTACAGAGAATGTTGTGTTCTCACAGAAAACTGCCATTTTCCAGAAAACAAGCAACTATTCTATATCCTTAAATTTAAGATGTACCTAAAATATACGAAATACACAATTCTTTTAGGGTTCATAGTGTTGTTTATGATGCTTAGAAGAGTACCCTGGAGTTTCCCAGGCAGAAGAAAATTAGCTGAATGCACCCCTGTGTTTTACACTTTTTAAACTGGTCTAGACTAGAATTGGGAAAAGCGACTGTCTTGGCAAGGGAAAAATCTACCACTGAACCTAACTTGATGGGCCACATTCCATGAGGAGCCTGGAATAACACAGCGCCAAAGAGACAAAGAGCAACAAATGCAAAGGCAAAATCCAAAAAGCAGAGTTCACAAGGCCAAAAAGGACTTTGTGGGTCATCTTGCCCACCCTCCTATAAAGTTTGTCCTTTGTAAAGCAACTTTTCTGGAATAACCCCCTCAAGTTCTGCTACCTTGATCTGTACTCAGTGAGCATTTCTTTCCTTCCCCACTAACTTACTGAAACTTAACTACACTAATGAGCTTCATATACAAAATAAACTTCTTGTATAGGAGTTAGCTTTAATAGTCCCCATTGCAAGTTCTGGATAATAGTGCTTTGTATTTATCTTATTTTTTTATATATCTTTAATTGTCAAGTTTCACCTTTCACTCAAATGCTCAAAACAGTTAATTTGCACCATTATTTAAACACATTTCAATGATAATAAAAATGTAGGGATTTGATATAGGGGATATTTAATATTGTTAAATTATAAATATATACACATGTATATATTTCCCAAATTTTTATGGTTTTAAAAGGTCACAAGATATATAACTTTTCCTTTAGCTTTTTTTTTTTTTATATCACTCAAGTTAAGTGTTTTTATAGACCACTGGTATTCAAGTATTTTACCTGTTTATCTGAGTATCTTCTTTAACTATTTTATGGGCAGCTAAGTGCAATTACTTATCTGAAAGAAATCCCAAAAAATGAACAAAAGTTCCCAATGTGATGTCCTAGAACAGAACAACAAGAGGACAACATAAAAATGATTTGCTTATACTATTCATAAGTTAAATCTACTTAGTAATAAATTGGCTATATGCAAGCCAGAACATCTGCACAATTTCTTTCAAAGAATGTTTATGAGTGTGAAGCATGAATGACTCTTTGGCCCACTGCCTTTCCACAGTCTTTTACTTTTCTTTGTGAATTATTCTTCCCCATTTAGGTCTCATTATAAGAATGATTCCCATTTGAGAGACAGTATTGCAGTATAATTAAACACAAGGACTCTCAAACCACACTGCATTTTACCCTGTCATGCCCATATCTAGATGTTTTTACCTTGAAAATTCTTCAACTTATTTGTGGCACCGCTACCTCATTGGTAAGAGGACAACAGTAGTTATAATTATCTCTTTCCTATTTATAAAAGTCTTTCTGAATTTCATGATTCACATGGTTCAGTGTTCCCTGAATGTTAGAATTTATTTTCCCTTCATCCTATTCTGCCACTTCCTTTTCCATGAACTCCTTCTCTGAGGATATAAGACTTATCAATAATATGCTCAGTATTATTACAACGTAAAAAGACTGTATCTATAGGCCAATACCTAAGGGGCACTGCCCCAGTGTTTTGTGAAATTTGGAACTATCAGATTCAAGTGAAGTTGCTGTTGTGAATTTGCCCTGGTACAATAATCAAAGCAATACCATCACTGACTAACATCTGCCTTTATAAAATTTCAGCATTTATTCTACAAAGTCACTGAAGCAGGTCTAGGTGAAAGCCTAACACCAAAATTTCTTATAGAATTTACATTATATGGTGCTCATTCTATCTCATGTATAGACATTGCATTGAAATAAATATATGAATACTCTTCTATAAGTGAAATAATCATGCATTAATTTTAACTAGACAGTTTGTCAATAAATATGAGAAGCTTGTCTTAGTGAAGGCCAATAAATATCTAGTCATTTAATAAACACAGGCTCAAACAGTGCTTCCAGACTCCTCTAGACATTCCTCAGCAGCTTCTAGAAATTTCTCTAAATATCAACAGATGCAGTCCACATATTAGGTATAATAGAGGTCACTGTGTTAGTTGGCACATTGCAAATGCATTTACCCTATTAAAAGGTGATACTTACATAGGGTTTTGTATGTGAAAGACAGCTTTTATTTCCATTAATAGCTCTTTAATTAAAAAAAAAAATTGTTGTCTTTAAGATATGGTATCTAAAATTTTATCATGTGTCTTAACGTCTCCCATCATGTTTCTAATGCCTAACATCAGAAGAATTTAATCTCTTCTGTCCCTTTCTATAGCTATATTTTATATTCCCTCTCCAAATGGCCAACAATGCTCACTTAAAAACGTAACAGTTTGGGCCTCCCTGGTGGTGTAGTAGGTTAAGCAATGCACTATGGAGCAGACTGCAGACACTGTAGCATGGTTCGATTCCCTGCCCCAGGCCAGGGAGGGGACCCACAAGGCGCAGCAGACCTCTCCTGCCTCACCTGCTGATCCCCTCAGCAGTGTACTTCAGTTAATCTGCCTGTTCTGTTCCTCACTCTGTCTCTGGTAGACCCTCTCACCCCCCACAACTCTGGCCTGTATGCCAGTGCTTGTATGCATAAATAAATAAATCTTTAAAAAAAGAAATGCAGTCTCATGAAAACCATTTGTTTAAAATTGGGATATATGTATACATAAAAAATTTAGTTTTGACAAATACATATCTCCATGTATACATCCATGTAACCAATACCCCAAATGACAAATGGATATATATTTAGGGATGCAAACCTCTACCACCCCAAATTGTGCCTTTTTGGCAGGAGGGACTCTCAAGACTGGATCAAGGGTGCCTTTGAAAAAAACAAAACAATTATATGCAAATGTATCTCTGTAAGGGAGTCTCCTTCACTGTACCTAATCTCCTTATCCTTTTCCAGTGGGAAAGGTACAGCTTCTGTTTATCTTTTGTTTACTGGGCCTTTCCTTCCTTGGAAAACTTCCTAGTGACTTACCCCTTTCTCACCTCCAACAACTCTAGTTTTCACTATTTAAGATGACTTCTGAAGCCATGTGGGCAAGTTACTCAGTGATAGTAGGTCTTTCCTTTGCATACAGTAGGTTTCCATATTATTAACAAATTTCCTTTTATCTTTTCTCTTATCAGTCTATCTGATGCTTGTTATTATTATTTGCCAGCCAAGAAGAACCCTGAAGAGAACAGGATGGTTTTCTTTGTAACCTGCAACATCCATGCACAAATCCACATAATTAACATCCCAACTAAGATATAGCCATATGCCTCCCTTTCCAGTCAATATCTTCCTCACCAGAAGCAGGCACTCTTATTTCTATTCCTATAAATTTATTTTTGCATTTTCTTGAACTTGACATAAATGTGTAACAGGGTGGTCCCAAGAAAGGGGGAAGTTCCAGAATCCCAGTTCTGCCCTAAGTGGGTGGAGCTCTGAGCAGGGATAAAAAGATGTTGGAGAGAGAAAAGAGTAGAAGAGAAGGAAGGGAGGAAGAAAGAAGCAGGCTGGAGAGCAGCAAGGAGGCATGTAAAGCAAAAAAACATGTATAAAAACTGTGCTTTCTTTTTAATCTTAAACTAGTTAAAACAAATATAAGTGAGAGACCCGTGGGGAACTTAATAATAGCAGCTTTCATCTTAATTATAATTTCACTCTTTTTCTCCCAAATTTATCTAACTCTTTCTAACCCTTTTCTATAAGTCCCTACTAAAAGTCCTTTAAAATTGTGGCAGGCTTAAAAGCCTTGCTTTAAGCCAATCCTATTTAGCTAAACTTTTACCCTCAAAAAAATGGGTAACTTAAAATAACTTAATAACTGTGTTCTTTATCCTTTCTGTATTATTCCCCAATTATATTAAAGTTCCTTTCCATTAAAAACCTTATATGTTTATCTTAATGCAGCAAATAACAGAACCCATTTAGAGAGGGCAAGTTATTAAAAGTTCTAAAGCGCTCCTCTCCCTGCCTTATAACAAATGGAATCACATTGTGTGTACACTTTTATATTTGGTGTCATTCCCTCAAAATGTTCTTGAGAGCAAATATTGTTGCAACTATTTATCAGCAGTTTATTTTTCTTTGTTAATGAATAGTATTCAATTGTATAAATATAATTTTTCTTTCTAGTTTGCTACAAATGGGCATTGGGGCAGCTTTTGGTTTCAAATTAGATTTGACTGCCCTGGTGTAATATTGATTTCATCATTAGAGATGGGGATATGTTGAAACATTTATTAAGTTTTGGAGTATTTTTTTAATCTTACCATATGCTTAAGAAAGGTTTATAGGTTTTCTTATTCTGAAAATTTCATGGAAGCTCAACTTTAAAAAGTGATAATCTCCAGAAAATTTTCTTACTCTATAACCTTATCTGAACATGTAGGGTCATATTAATCAACTGTATCTTAAGTAAACACTAAGAGCTTTATAACTTGGAACTTTTAAATGTCATAAAATATGTCAGCTAACAATAATTGAAAAAAAAAAAAACATTGTAGAATTAACCACTATACATGTATTATTAGGGCTATTTTCTAGCTTTATTGAGACAGAATTTAGATTCAATAAAATTCACAGATTTTAATTCACTGCTTAGTAATTTGCTAATTGTATACAGGAATGTAATTATCACCCAAATCAACATGTAAAATAGATCCTTTACCCTAAAACATTTCTTTTTGCCCTTTTGCAATCAACCTTATTCCTTAAATCCTAGCCTTGGGCATCAGTGACATGCTTTCTATAACCACAGTTCAGTTTCTAGAATTTCATATAAATGGGATCATGTAATATGTAGTTATATTGTGTTTATTGTGTTATTAATTTAGCATAATGTCTTTTTATAACTTTATTGTGGCATTTTTTTTACATATCATAAAATTCACCCATTTTAAATACACAATCTAATGCTTTTAAATAAATTTACCAAGCCATGCAAACTCCTCATAAATCTGTTGCAGAATATTTTCATCACCCATTAAGATCCCTCATCATCTCATTGTTTACCTCATTCCCACCCTCTGCTCCAAGGAAACACTAATCTAACTTCTGTGTCATTTGTGTTCAGTAGACATTTGATGTGAATTGAATTATATTCACATAATTCAATGGTGGGCTCCTGTGTCTAGTTCCTTTCAGTTAGCATATTGATTATATTACTGAGTATATTAACATTCTCCTTTTTTTTCTTAAAGATTTATTTATTCATGCATACAAGAACTGGGGTACAGGCCAGAGGTGTAGGGGATGAGAGGATTCACCAGAGACAGAGTGGGGAGCAGAACAGGCAGATCAACTGCTGAGGGGAACAGCAGGCTAGGCAAGAGAGGTTTGCTGCGCCTTGTGGGTCACCTCCCTGGCCTGGAATCAAACTCATGCTGCAGTTGCTGAGGATGCTTCATAGTGTCACTAGGGAGGCCCCAACATTCTCCTTTTTAATCACTCATTTCTCACTCGTTTTTTTTCAAAATACATATTATTTAATTTGGTCATCCATTCACCTTTTGATAAACATTTTGGTTGTTTTCAAGTTTGAGGCAATTATGCATACTGTTTCCATAAACTATTTCAAGCTATGTATGAAGTATGTCTTCATTTCTTCTGGGTAAATATCTAGGAGGGGAATTGCTGAGCTATTTTGTAAATAACTACCTAATTCATGCTGGTTTCAAATGTGGCTGCATAATTCTGCATTCTACAAGTGAAGTATAAGAATTCCAATTTTCCTATTTCTTTACCATGCTTAATATTGTCAATTTCAAGCCTCAGCTGCTTCAGTGGGCACACAATGGGATTTTTTTTATAACTGGTATAGCTCTGTCCATATCAGTGTACTCGCAGTCAAAATCCTAGATGATTTCTAAAAGAAATTAGTAAGCTGATTACAAAGTTTGTATGAGAAGAAAAAAAAAAACACTGGAAAGTGAAAACAGTCTTGAAATAGAACAAAATGGAAGGGTTTAAAGTATGTGGTTTCAAGTCTTGCAATACAAATATAACAAAGGGTAGTGTGATAGATCAGTACTGCAGAATGGAAAGCCAGGAAATGGACCCATATATGCATATTCATTGGATTTCTCCATTAGATATATTTGAACACTCATTCAACAAATTCAACAGATACTTATTGGGCATCTTCTGTATGTTGGGCACTGTGATAGGTGCTAGGGACATGATTACCAACAAAGTATCCAAAAATCTCTGAGTGGAGCTTACATCCTGGTTGAGGGAGGAAAAAGTAAATAAATTACTAAGAAAAATAAATTTTATGTTAGGTAATAATAAATCTTTTGGTGAAAATAAAGCACAAAATGGGGATAGGAAGTGATAGGGATCTGTTTTAAATGTGACCAGAATAGCAGAGCATCTAGAGAACACTGTAGGTAAAGGAAACAACACAGGTAGATTTCCTGATGGTTCAGAGGGAATGAGCCTCAGCGAGAATCTGTGGGCCTCAGTTCAAGGGCTTACTTCAGGCCAGATCACACAGGATCGCTTAGGAATTTGGTTTTAAATGTCTGAGATAGGAAGTTTTGAGTAAAAAGGTAACATCATATGATTAAATTTTTAAAAAAAGATTTATTTATTTATGCATACAAGAACTGGGGTACAGGCCAGAGGTGCGGGGGCAGTGAGAGGATTCACCTGGGACAGAGCCAGGATCAGAACAGGCAGACTGACTGAAACACACTGCTGAGGGGAGCAGCGGGTGAGGCAGGAGAGGGCTGCTGCACCATGTGGGTCACCCCCTTGGCAGGGCGCAGGGATCAAACTCGTGCTGCAGTGGCTGTGGCCTGATTCATAGTGTGTTGCTTAGCCCACTCCACCACCGGAGGCCCCTGATCAAATGTTTTAAAAGCATTACTATGGCTGATAGTAGTGAGAATGGATGCCTGAGAAGGAGGCAGAGGAAATAAGAAGTATAATCAAAGATTAATCTGGTAATTACAAGAGACCCTACGGAGTTTAAGTTAGAAAAAAAAAAAGATTAAAAAATATAGACAAGCAGGAGTTACAGAGACAGGAGATAAACTGATTACAGTAAAAAAAAAAAAGACACGAAAGGATAATAGAAGATGGATTTTCAAAAAGCAGAAGGAAATAAGTAATGTCAAATGCTTCAGAGGGGACAAGCAGTATGATGCTGAGAAAAGCCCACTGAACTTAAAGGGTTATTTGGTGGATTTCTTTAGCACAATATGGGTTTGCATTGTGACTACAGTGACTTTTGAATTTCTTAATGAAATCTGCCAGTGGAAAGAAGGAAAACAGTTAAGTCAGAGGACAATTAGGAAAAACAAAGATGATTTCAGAATAGGCTAGAATACAAGGGTCTACAGGCTGAGGAGCAAGATTCAGGGCTGGGAGTAACTAAGGATGACAGAGGGAAAGTTAAGACTGAAGAGTGCTGAAAGGGGTGGAGAGAAAAAAAAGTGGGGGGTAGGGTGGGTGGAATTGCTAGGAACCTAAGTTTCCTGGAATTTCCTAGCCATTTCCAGGAGCTTGAAGGTCCTGTTTCCTTTTATATGTTTGCTTTGTCCACCCCCCCCCCACCACTGAAGTACCAAATTCACAAATGACATCAATCACAACCACACTTCTCCTAGATCATATAACAATGTCTGTCAACTATGTCTTCCTCTTAACTTCAAGCTCTTGTTCTGATTGAGAATCTAAATCAGATGTAAAAATCCCAGGAAGATACAGGTCATTCTGATAGAAAGCATCCATTAGATGCTGTCTAGCTGAGATCTGCTCTGTACCTACCAGGCATGTAATGTAGCGCTATGAACAGTCCTAGCCTGGTGCTGTTTGACCCTCTCAGCTGTGAGCCATTGGAGGTGCTGTTTTGCTTCTTGACACACAACATCTGGGCCTTGCTGTGCAGGGCAGCCTGGTTTCTAAGTAGGAGGTAGGCAGTAACAGCTGAGCAAGACTTGGGAATTTCACCTCCCACATACACATCCTTCTTTAATTTTTTCTTAAAAGGCTCACACCCAGTTTCATTTTCACACACAAAGAGATCCTTTGTATTTCATTATGGCCAAGTCACAAAAGTAAATGTTTTCCTTTAAGAAGAAAGTGGGTGTGGATGATGGTCGCTTGGGCGGAATGTGAATAAAGTCATTTCCCTCCTGCATGCCAACTCCAAAGGAAAAGGAATTATATTGAGCTCCTGATTAGGCAACAATGCTTTTATTTTAATTATTTCCTTGTTACTTTGTTTATTCCCTAATTTGTAGGACATTTAAAAAAATTAAATTTAACCATGTTGGGTAGGAAGAATTTTTGTCTCCAAAGTGAGTTACAGAACTTACTTTGAATAGAAGCAAATTGGTTTCCATTCTCCTTTATTTCAGAAGTGAATGTTCATCTGAAAATTTCAAGTATGTTTTGATATCGCTATAAAATATGAAGAGCCTTTTCCACATGGGAAATTGAATCAAGTGACCTAACCAGACACGGCTCAATGAGACCAAGGCAGGTCAGTTCATATAACTAACAAAAACACTACAGTTTCCTTTTCACTGCTACACTTTGCTGGTTGACCACATGAAACATTAAGTCTCCGCTTTTGCAAATTGTGAAGTAGACAAATATTTGCAGTGCGCTAACTCAATGTTACGTTCTACATTCTTCAACCCTGCTGACTATATATTCCCATTCCAAACATTAATAATTCCCCAGCAGGCCTCGTGCTCTGCTCTCAATCTTTCCTTCCATCAAAATCTCCTTTTGCAAAAGGATCTTTTTTTAAAAGATTTTTTTTATGCATACATAAATAAGAAAGTGTAGGCTAGAGGTGTGGGGGGAGAAAGGGTGATGAAATATACTGTAGAGGGGAGCAGAGGGTGAGACAGGAGAGGTCTGCTGTGGCATATGGGTTAGCTCCCTGGCTGGGGATTGAACTCATATTGCAGTGGCCGGCAGCAGCGTGATGCATTGGGTCTTTAATCCCTGTGACACCTGGGAGGCTAGCAAAAGGATCTTAAGAATATTATCATATACATAATTAAGTGTGTCTTTAAGCATTACATGCACAGCAACTTCTACACTGAAAACGGGAACAACAGAGTAAGGAGAAAAAATGAAGATGTTTTAAGCAGTTTCAGATGGCAACCAGCCCAAACTTCTCTTGAGAAAGGACATTTTCCAGTACCTTTGCATTAACACATCAGCACCATCCTACTCTCAACAGTCTTAATTATGGAAATATTTACTGAACATCTCTTTGCTGTGGCTTCTACTTTTTTTCTCTGAGATCTGTATTTTGCATCATGATCCAGCAGAGACACACACACACACATACACATGCATCACACTTACAAGACTGGCTTCAGAAACATTTTCTGAAAAATAGTGATCTTAACCTGTGAAATGCACACTGATATTGTTAGGGGGAAAGACCCTCCTGAATGGATTATACAAATAGGTTATGGACTTCGACCCCCATTCCAGACCTACAAGATCCAAGGACTACAAATCCCATAAGGTCGTTAGCGAAGAGCGGATCACTGGGACCTGAGGGTGGAGTTGAGCAGCCAGGCTGAGTGTAAAAGCAGACACGTGGGCCTTAGGGGGTCCTTTTTCCTTGGGAGTCAGCTCTCAGCGCACCCTTGGGTTCCAGCTCCAAGGAACTGGTAGGATATTTACAGATCTGTATCCCTCTCTTCCCCTTGTGTTATTCACTACGCTATTTCTCCTTCCCTTGTAAATAAAACCCTTTATCAACATTTATTGTGTGTGCCTGCAGCTGGAGCATTATAAGTGCCGTTCGAGCGCGCGGGTGAGGACCCAGTCAGGCAAACCCATTTTATATTAGGGTTGCCCTGTAACAATATCAATTCTAATGAAATTTTTCATGCTCATCATATCTCACAACACAGATCTTAGAGCTCATTTTTAAAAATCAGTGTAAAATGCTGGGGCCCAGTATTAGGCTATGAGGCATGTGCCCTCTTTCACCTTCATTGTGTTTGCAGTCCAGAGTGGGAGATATTCTAGAAATAAACAAGTAGTTATAAAGTGTGGTATCTTCTATGAAGGTAACCAAGATGGAACTCTGATAAAATTAGGAGACCTAATTTGGAAGAGTGATCAGAGACGACCTCTCTAAAGAGGCCAGTAAGCTGAGACCCAAAGGATAAAAAAGAGACAGACATACCAAGGGCAGGGGGAACGACATTCCAAGGAGAGGCGACCACATTCCACGAGGCAGAAAAGAGCCCTCTGAAGAACTGGCAGGAGGCCAGTGTGTCTCCCTGTAGTGAGAGAGCACAGAGAGTTAGGAAATGAGGCTGGAGAGAGATACAGGGGGATAGCCTGCAACTATTTGTAGGCAGTAGTGAAGAGTTTGGATTTTATGGTAAGTACAGTGAAGAGCCACTGGATATTGCTAAGTTAGGTTATGCAGCTGAAGTTATTGTAAATGCTTTCTTTGACCTCTGTGTAGAAGATTCCATACTGCATTTTTATAAAGAAACTTGGGAAGTGTCAGAAGAACTGACTGGTTAACCAAGGCTTTTAGGGATAGCTATTACAAGTATGTAGAATGAATAAATATAATTTACTTCAGGAATGGAAATGGCAATAGTGACAATATACATATTGTCGCCACCCAAATTCAAGAGCATTTGAGACAGTCCTAATTGTAGGCAGTTGTTCTTTTTAAAGAGCTGTTCAAAATTGTTCATCTTGAAACCTTCCAGTGTGGCACAGAATTTGCTACTTATAAATATCCATCTCCCTAACCTGTGTATGGACAGCTGTGCCTAAAAAAATAGGTGAAAGATTACATTCGCCAGTTCTCTTGGTATTCCCATTTTATGGCTTTTGTGGGAATGCAGTTCAAGCTTGCCTGCTATTTTATTTAATACGCCTCCTTGTAAATTCCTGCTGTTGACCATGTAATTAATCCCAGTATGGAAAAAAAAAATTGGCATTTGTTCTTGCAATACCTGTGCTTTACCCCAACAGAATTATATTCATCATAGCCCTTTCCATTACTTGACAGTTGTTCTAAGAACCATTTTACTTGTTATACAATTAATATACACCAAAACTCAGCTCCCAACTTCTGCATAGTTACTCAACACTGCCTTTCATTTATTTTTCTTGGTTTCTACTCATGGACCTCCAGGATTTTAAATAAAAAGCATCTTCAATGTTACTCCCAGAAAAGACTGTCACCAAACTCGTTAACTTACTATAGAGTATAGTCACTAGAAATAAGCATGGTGGTTAGATGTTGATAACTATAACTTACACAAAAACTGTATTTGACATTTGTCCTTGGTCATATATGTCTTTCACTAAAGCCCTTTTTTTTTTTAGCTTTCCATGCTATGTCTTACCTTTTTTAGTCATTAAGTCTTCGTGGTCTCTTCTTTGAATTAATGTTTGGAAACATAATTTACTTTATTACACCAAAATAAAAATGGCTAAGAATTTCAAGCACTACCCTTAAAGGATTATTGGACTTTTGATAGGGAGCAAGGTTTTAAAATAAAAAGAAAATTCATCTTCTTTTTCTGTCGAGGTTACTGGGCAAAACTTTAGAAAGGCTGCCAGTCCCCATAATGTCATCTTGTTATTACTTCTTTTTCTGCTGTTCATTATAACCTGATTATCTGGAATAAAGACAACACCTACTTATTGGTATTGGTTTCATGGCAAAATAAATTCCCATTTCAAAAAGTCACATTTGGAAACAGAACTTGATGGAAGATCACCAGCTTTGCAACAAAGTCTGGAAACTAGATTTTATAAGATCAAAGAAGAAAGAACCAATTTATTTTTTAATTATTACTATCTGGAAATTTATCCTAGGATCTGGAAAATACTTATACTAATGAAGAACAGCTGGAATAGGGGCAAAATTATGAAAGTAAATCACACATTTGACTGGTTATGTTTTCATTAGGATAGAGATCAAGAAGATACACTGCCAACCAAAATGTGAGTGGCTTTTAACATGTTTTTGTAATATAGAATGTTAAAGTCTGATATATATATAAGAGTTTATAATTACTTATCAAATTAAACTGATTTGTATATGGGAAAGAATTTGGAACAAATATAAAATCTTGATTGAAAGAAAAATATCTATGAAGTTTAACTGAATACACAATTTAAGGAGAAAATCATGAGGAACATTTATTTTCTTTTTTGTTTTAAGATTTTATTTATTTATGCATAGAAGAGCTGGGGTGTAGGCCAGAGGTGCAGGGAAGGGGTTGTGGGTTGAGAGGATTCACCAGAAAAAGAGTGGAGAGCAGAACAGGCAAATTGACTGAGAGGAGTGTGGGTGAGACAGAAAAGATCTGCTGCGCCATGTGGGTCAGCTCCCTGGCCAAGATGGAACTCAAGGTGCAGTGGCTGCTGACAGCTTAATAGTGCTGAGATTTAACCCCTTGTGCCACCATGGAGGCCCAGTGAGGAAAATTTCTTAAGAATTTTCTACTTTGTCTTTATCTTCAGGTTTTAGTAAGTTCTACAGAATGTCTTTGTTAGTCATAAAACAAACACATAAAAGGAACAGACACCAGTATAAGAATAAATATAATCTCACCTACAAATATTATTTGATAATTCACTATATTTAAAGTTGTGCACGTTTTAAAAGTAAATTAGACATGGACTAAGTCTTGAAAGAGTCTGTTTTGGTATGGAAGAAAATATGAATAAAGGTGACTGAATAAGAGATAATGACTCAAATCTATTATAGTATATATCCTACAGATAACAGAATATTAACATCAAAATATTATCTTACTAGTTATATACATTAATGTTGATATATGTTAAAACTATTCTACCTAATGCTATTACAGTATCATACTTTTTAAAAAAAGTTTATTTATTATGCATACAAGAGCTGGAGTACAGGACAGAGTAGTGGGAGGTAAGAAGATTCACTAGAGACAGAGTGGAGAGCAGAACAGACAGATTTACTGAAATACAATGCTGAGGGGAGCAGCAGGTGAGGCAGGAGAGGTCTGTTGTGCCATGTGGGTCCCCTCCCTGGTCGGGGGTTGAACTCACACTGCTGTGCAGCAGATGCTTCACAGTGAAGCACTCAACCCACTGCACCACCAGGGAGTCCCCCATCATACTTTTCATATTGTGAATCGTTTTATATTTTTAAGATTGGAATAGGACTAAAATTTTATAGAGGTTTTACTTCAAAAATATAAGAATATAATTACATCACTTTAATAAGTTTTAGCCCTGAAAATAAGTTAGTACAGGCTTAGAAATTAGACATCTGGAGGACAACTTTAGAACAAAGCCTATCCCAAATGTTATCTGTTCTATAAAGAAATTAATCCACATTCTTATAGTGATGGCATGGCCCATAGAGAAGAAGGTCAGTGGCATATTGGGATTTTAAAGTTTTATCCAACCAAGATACTTGCATGTATACACAATTTTATTTAGCATGTGTACTGCACAGTGTTGCTAATTCAGTCAGAGGTTCCTATTCTTCCCAAGTCTCAGAGAGAATTACTACTCCATATCCCTGTCTTCTCTGCCGCTGAAAACAAATTGTAGGAAAGGAGTCTACTTTGTAGACTGACTCTTACACCCACAACGTTCCTCTTTATACTGCTTCTGCACTGAGAATTATTTAAAGTTTGTTTACTTTTACTAAATACAGGGGAAATCTTCTTGAGAAAAATATTTTTTTAAAGTTTTTTTTTTTTTTTATTTATATAGGCATACAAAGCTGGGGTACAGGCCAGAGTCATGGGAGGTAAGAGGATTCACCAGAGACAGAGTGGGGAGCAGTACAGGCAGATAGACTGAAATACACTGCTGAGGGGAGCAGTGAGCAAGGTAGGAGAGGTCTGCTGCACCAGTGGGGCCCCTCCCTGGCTGGGGACTGAACTCAGTGCTGCTGTGCTGCTGCTGTGCTGCGGATGCTTCACAGTGCAGCGCTCAACCCGCTGCGCCACCAGGGAGGCCCAGAAAATTATTTTCTTGACTACAAATCAACACATTACTGTTGTCTAGCAGCGTTTACCCCATCTGAACACTCACCTCCTTACTGGATCAATGGAATTCTTTACTGATCCCCAACCATCTGGTTTAGGATGATTGCTTGTGAGAATTAGGAAGAAGTAGGAAATGAGCACCTATGTGGCCTCTAGAACACCATCTTGTCACCTTTTCTACAATAGTCATTGCTCCCTTTGCTTGTAACTAATTTTCCAGGAATGGCTAGATACTCCTCCTTTTTCAAATCAGAATGCTCTGCCATAAAAAGAATGTTACATGGGTGGCTGGCTGAAGCCAAAAGAAAAGTGGAATTATAATTAAATATGCTAAACTATAATATGGTTTGTGGTAAAATGGTTTCTGAATAACAAACAGCTAAATCATAATGGAAATTTTGGACTACAATTCAAAATAATCACCCTGGAAATGTTTTTCTTCATCCAACAAACAGCCTGCATTATCTTGCTTCTGATCCCACTCAAGACAAGAAAGGTGACAGAGCTGCAGAGCTATCTTCTAGTTTGCTCTTCTGCTTCTATGCCACAGCAACAGTCAAGAATACAGCATCTGCCATGAAGCAAACCAAGGGCAACTGCTCACCCTGTTCCCCAAGACACACCTCCCCCTCTGAGGAGGGAGGGCTGCTGGAATACTGTAATGAAGTACTTCACATCTTCCCTTCTACTTCAATCTTTTCCTCTAAGTCTAACTGTCAATATTAAGTCCAATTCTTCTAGTTTTATATTGACTAGAAGTGAGATGAAGCAGTAATGCACTGGAAAAATTTTTCCCATTTACCCACCAATATACATATCATCTACATTCTCTATTTCAATTCTATCATCTACATCAATTTTCAGCTATCAAGAAAATAAAAAATTGTAGCATATTATATATATATATTTATTTTCTCAGAAGTACAGCAGATACACAGCTCTAAACTTTCTATGCAGTAGAAATTTGATCTGCTGAAACCATAAAAAAGAAAATTTGTTGGGGAGAATACTAGCATAAATCATGCTAGTTTTGAGTTTAACACTATTATTTTCTTGATTCTATGTCTACCTCCAGAATTCCCAGCTGAAACTTGGTGACTTAATTATTTTACTGATAATATTTTAGTTGAACCTACATTATCCCAACCTCATAACTCTTGTATGGTATGTTAAAAGCTGTTCTTCCAATCATCATTAAATTTGTTTCGATGTGTGATTTAGTTCTTAGGCTTCAAATACAGTACACAAATACTCTTTCAAAACAAGAAAGACAATGAAATTGCTTAAATAATAGAAAGAAAATGCTCACAGATGGGAACAGAAATAACAATCTTAGGTATAAAATATGAACCCAGAGCTTGGGCAAGTAAATTTTTAGATTATTGTTCAAATGACAGGCATCTTCATTTTGGTAAGGAAAAAAAGAGTGCAACAATAGTAGCATACTTTCACACCTGGGGAGTTTGAGGAAATACAGGAAAAGCATTAGGAACTCTGGAAAATTGGAGGAATTCTCTAGATAAATGGTCAAGAGATGGGATTGGGAGAAAAGGAGCTGAGAAGCAAGATTCCTCAGGGATTAGGGCTTTCCAATCTCGTTGCATCTGGAATACATTATTCCAAAATCCTTCCACACTAAATCCAGAATCCCCTTTCTGAGCTTTAAATTCTATATGCTTTATACTAAGAAAACTACTGTAAAGTTCTCAATTAATTTTAAAGAACTGTAGTTTTATGTTACTTGGAGAAGACTTTTTTTATTATTATTATTGAAGACAGACAAGTAGAAAGTTGAGAAAAAATCCAGGCTACACATATGCAGGAACAATGTGAACATAGAGAGGAATGTGAGCAAATTGAATGGGTGGAATGCCAAGATCATGGAAGGTGTTTTCAGTTCCATTAGTGCTCTTCTGCGGATTTTACACAATTAGAATTTTTTAATGAACTCTTTAAATCCTTATTTCTGTATCACTACTGGTTGCTTTGTTAATTCAATCTTTTAAATTTTTTCTCAATTTATCTGCTTTTCTCCCTCTGCATACACTATCATTGTCTAGACACCATCCATCCTTACTGAAGACCGACAACAACCTCCTCAATTTCCACTCTAATTTCTTCCCGTTATCATCCACAACTTTATCAGGAGAATTTAGAAACAAAACAAAGCTGGTTAGTGATAACCTGCTGATCTTAAAATAGAGTAACATGGCTTCACATCATCCTGTTCTGGTCCCATCTCCCACACCTCATCCTTTCCTCATTCTACCACTCCACTACCTTTTCTCTTTCCCCTCTATTCAGACCTCCTTAATAGTCTAAGGATTGCATGTCCTCATATTGACTCTTGTTCATTTGTCAGGTCTTAATTCAAACATAGGTTTCCCTTCCCCTCACCCTCAATAATGCGCCAAAGAAATCTTTCTTTAATCCAAATGACCTAAACTGAAGAACCAACAAATAATTTTATGGAAAAGTGCTTCGCTGTTCCCAGACCCCAAAAATAACCTTCCAAATCCTAACAAATACATAAAACCCAAATACACTAGCCTATAGTAAAAGAAGGAATGACATAGTACACAGCCTGGTAAAATAGCCTGGTGAGACCACACTCCCTGCTTGGGGAAAGTGTTGTTGTTAGAGGAAAAAAATCCTGAGCCAATAGGTGGCATTCTGTATACCACCCCTTGATATCCTGAGCAGGGGCTTGTGGGAGAAAGGAGTGAAGCAGAAGAACCTTTACAGATGGAACCATGGGAACCTTTAAAGATGGAACATGAGTCAGCTGCTCTCCTCTTCTCTCTTTGCCATCTTTTCCTGTGCAGGTTTGGTCCTAACATTCAGATTCAGCTCAGTGAACCAGTTCTCTCTTAACCACATGAGTGACTCAGATACTGACCCCTCGTCTCTGCACAAAGCACAGCTGCCATCTTGCCATTATTGTCTTGACTTTGCTCTTGGTCTCTGCTCAGTAGACACTATCTGGGGGTAGGACAGATCGCATCTGGCTAATGCCAGCCAATTAAGTTTCCCTTCCTCTTGTTCTATCTCTCTTCTCCCTTTTCTTCATTCCCTGTTAGGAAAATATTTCACCCCTCTTTGAGTCTTTTTTTTTTTTTTTGGTTGTGTCCTGTATTCTTAAGGGTGGAAGTGATGATTCACCTACCATGTCATCTCTTGTGGAAAAACAAATGCTGAATGCTATTTTCCCTTTTGATTTTTGTCTTAAGAACAGAGACCCTCATTGGACTTATTTCAGTTAGCAAAAATAAGTACTATTGTTGGTCTTATTAAAGGAAGTGGCATAACACAAATTTTCAAAATGTAGAGGATACCGGGCCTCCCTGGTGGCGCAGTGGGTTAAGCAACGCACTATGAAGCAAACCGCAACCACTGCAGCACGAGTTCGATCCCTGCTGCCGGCCAGAGA